>PVJL010008880.1:0-62551 GCA_004026885.1 Lyroderma lyra
ACCATATATCTCATAGATACATATGTGTGTAGTGCTTACATATACACACAAATATATATGTACTACATATGTATATGTATATATGTGTGTGTACTATATATCTCACAGATATATATGTGTGTGTGTATGTATACACACACACACACATAAGCACTAACTCTGTGTGTGTGTGTGTGTGTGTGTGTGTGTGTGTATGTGTGTGTATAGTGCTTATTAGTTCTATATATCTGGAGAATCCTGACTATTGCAATGTGTATTAACTCAGTCCTTACATAAATCCAAGGAAGAAATCATTATTATTATGTCTTTTTCCTACAGATGAAAAACAATAACAACAAAAAAAGTGAGAGATTAACAAAAAAAATCTGTGATTTAGAGAAGTGAAACTTATTCCCGCTCCTAGCATAAGGCAGAGTACAAATGTAAATCCAGATGTGTGACCCCCAAATCTCTTTCTCTTTCACTTCTAACAGGTGACAGTGTACAGGACAGGGCCTTCTAGACTCTCTACCCTTGGGGTAGAGTAACTAAGAGCCACTGTCCTAAAGAAGGAGAAGATACAGTACTAGATTCAAGAGTAGTCTCAGAGTGAAAGCTGCCTCCAACTGTCACCCATCAGTAGCCGGCAACGTGGGTCTGTGGGGCCTGGCAGTGGAGAAAGAAAGCAGAGACTTTAGCAAAGCAGGCAACGAGCGGAAGCTAGGAGTAAAAGCCGTTCTTCGTTTTGCACAGGCCTT
Organism: Lyroderma lyra; assembly: GCA_004026885.1. Taxonomy (NCBI): domain Eukaryota; kingdom Metazoa; phylum Chordata; class Mammalia; order Chiroptera; family Megadermatidae; genus Lyroderma; species Lyroderma lyra. Next base: position 738 of record PVJL010008880.1, read on the forward strand.
AAGAGATGAGAAGTCAGGGGGTCGAGGCACTCCTGGACAGCGGGAAGCTTCTACTTCCCAGCCATGGAGAGCTGAGTCTTCGCCGGGTCACCGGGCAGGGGCGACCTGCAGTGTTACTGCAGAAGAAGGTGGTCTGGCCCGTCCGTGCTGAGGAGGCAAAAGCAGAGCCACACCTCAAGGGCATTCTCTCATGGCACCTAATCACCATACTACGAATTTAGTTGGTCAGTGTACTAGTTCCCTATTACTGATGTAACAAATTACCACAAACCCAGTGACTTAAAACAACACAAGTTTATTATCTTATAGTTATGGATACATATACCTATACAAGGGTACATCAGCTTCACTGGGCTGAAACCGAGGTGTCATTTCCTCTGGAGGCCCTAGGGAAGAATCAATTTCCTTGCTTTTTCCAGCTTCTAGAGCTGTTTTCTTTGCATTCCATGCCTCATGCATAGCATTTTGCTTCTGTATCATTTTGTTTTCTTACTCGACTGTGAAACTCCCTCTGCCTCCCTCTTGTAAAGATAGTTGTGATTCCATTTAGGATCACCTGGATAATCTAGGATAATCTCCCGACTGAAGATCCTTAATTTAACCACACAGGCAAAGTGTCTTTTGCCATATAAGGCAATATCCATAAGTTCCATGGATTTGGACAGGGACATCTTTGAGAGCCAATATCCATGCTACCATAACCAGCCAAGAGGAGTAGAGACCATCTTAGCCGAGTTCCCTCCCCGAGCACAGCTGCTTGGTACCTACTTCTGCGATCATAGCTACCGGGCTCAGAGCCATCCTGAGAGAAGTATGGAGTAGCTGACCTCACCCTCAATATACTGGCCATACTGTCTAATTCCTCGATGCCCATCACCTTTCTTGAGATCTCTATGTTGTTTTCCATTTAATTTGGAAGAAGCATCTCACTTTTTATTCTGAGGGAACACTTTACCAGTTAGTACCCTAGCAGGGATTCCTCTGTAGTTAAGAGGACCAACACAGAACACATGACTGAGATGGAAACAAGGAAGGAGAGAAAGTAGTAGGTGACTCACCGTTTTAATTGGGGATGGCAATCTAAAAACTACCACATTTGCTGAATACTGCCAGGAATGGGCTTCAGGCCACACTAGGGATAGTCTGCCTCAGGGTCGGGGGATAGAACTGAGGTCATATGTTCAATCCAGAAAGAATAATTGAGAAACATGTGAAAACTCATTGCAACATGAGGCACGTGCAACGCTCGTAAATAAAAATGTAAAAACAGAGCAGCAAAGCCATAGGAAAGGCATCGAGTTCTGCCAGTGGAGCTGTTCTAAGTGAGTCTGTGAAAACCATGGGGACAGCCCTGAGAGGGGATAGAAGTGCCGTCTGGGCCCCAGCCCTGGCAGTGTGCAGGTAATTGGTTCATTTCCTTAAACAATGCAGACAATGGACCTAAAATGTGGTGCAGGCTGCAGACGACGGCAGTATTTTAGTTCGCCTTATCAAATGATACAATGCCTATAACTAGGAAGTGGATAGGCACTGAGAGAAATTAGGTGACTGTGTATCCATGGACACTCAGCCTTCTGAGCCAATAGTGCTTCTCAAAGTTCAGTTTATAGGAAAATCTCTTAAATAGCTTATTAAAACCTAGATTTCTGACCCCAGAGTTTCAGAGTCACTAGATATGGGGTACAATCACTTGTAATCTAGTTTTCCTGGGACAACCTGAGTTTCTGAGATTTAGGACTTTCACTCTCAAAATTGAGATTCACCTGGGCAGAGCAGTACTAGCGCACATGAATTTGTATTGTTGCAAGGCTCCCATGTAGAACTGGTGGGCACGTACTTCTAATAGCGATGATCTAAAGAAAGCAATGATCTAGTGCAGCCATGCTAATCTGAGTTAGAATTTGAGGTGAATCTGTTGGTAGAGGTAAAAAGAATTCCCACCTACTATGAAACATGGCCTTGGGCTCTAGTGGAGTCAATAATGTAAAAAAGATAGACAAATCTCTTGTCTATCTATGTTAGGATCTCTTATTGTCCATTTATCAGCTATGTCATTGAAATATATGTATTAGGGTGGCTTACATATTCTACATTGAGTTTGGAAAAGAATGCAGGAGAGATTTGGGTATGTTTTTTTTACAAAAGAACACTGAAATCTCTTATGATTTATTTTTAGATGGCATTTCCCCCTTTATGTTCACATAATCTTTTCCCACCAGGGAATTCTAAAGTATTGTTCATGTTTAAAGGAAGGCCAGGCATTTCTATGACGTTCTCTCTATTCAGAATTCACTGGCATTACAGTGATCACAGTTTCTCTGGATATGCCTTCTTCAAGCTGACTCCCACCAGATGACCCAGATGACTTTCAGGAAGCATGAAGTCTGGGATTACCAGGGTTTCTATGACTGAATGTTAGCGTCTTCAAGAGAATGTGACATTCAGGTTGGGGAAGAAAATGGACTACCTATTTGTGTTTGCAAATATTGTTATTACACTTACTTTGTACCAAGCCCTGTCTTTAACACTTTATAAAATGTTAATTATCCTTATAATAACCCCATCATCCCATTGTACAGATGAAGAGAGGCACGGAGAGTCAGGTAAACGTCATGCAGCTAGTTGGTAGGCGGGGACAGGAGTTGAACCCAGGGAGTCTCCGTAGGGCCATTGGACCTTTTGCAGGATTTCACTAGGGCAATCCCACTCCTCAGTTTTGTTGCAGGCAGCATGTGGTGAGTCTAGAGATAAATCTGAATGTCCAATGCAAAAACAGCTTATTTCCTGACCTGGACCAATAACAGATTTTATTGTTTGCTTTGAGTAGAGATGCCTTGAGTACTTGCCTATGAATTTAAGTCTAACCTGCCATACTCATAACAAGCTTTTGGCAAAGTGAAGACCAACAGAAAAGCAAGTGGATACATATCAATGTAGAACTGCATTGACATTGGTCAGCACTCCTCCAAATGCAGATGACAAAGACCCACTCAAATCAGCTTAAGCAAAAGGCTAAATTATTGGCTCAAACCCAAGGAAGAATGGCAGAATGAACATGTACCCTCAGGGATTCTCCAGGACCTTCTACATCTGTGCTAGACTCTGTTCCTGATTATTTGTTTCTTCTCTCACATTGCCAACGGATCCTCTCCACAAGGTGAGCGATACCACAGCTGTCAGCCCCATCTTGGAATTTCCAATGAGATAAGAATATCAGTTCCAGGGAAGACCTCTGATTGGCTCTGCACAAAACACATGACCACCCATTGGCCCAAATGCTATTGCCAGGATGATGGAATACAATGACATGCATGATGAGACCTAGTTTAGCGGCTCCCCAGACTCTGGTCACCAATTCCAATGTGGAATTTTTTTCTCCACACCCCCAAGCACATAATTCTGACACCAGCTACGTATCTTACCATTCAGCTCAATTCTGACACTATGAACCCGGACACAGCATTGCATTCCACAGGTTAAGGGCTCAGTCCTACGAGACTTTCTCCGCTTCAGATGCCAGGTTGTTACCTGTGCTTCTGACTGACACTATAAATCAGAGGTTCCCACAGCCCCCTCTGTGGGTTTCATTAATTTTCTAAGAGCAGCTCACAGAACTCAGAAAAGCAGTTTACTCACTAGAACACCAGTTTACTACAAAGAATATTAAAGGATACAAATCAACAGCCAGATGAAGAGATGCACAGGGCAAGGTCCCAAACAAAAGAATCTGTCCCAGTGGAGTTTGGGGCCTGGCATATGACATATGTAAACATTCCGGTACACCAACTTGAAGGCTCCCCAAACCCTGTCTTTTGGGGGTTTATGGAAGCTTTATTACATAAGAATAATTAATTAAATCATTGGAATCGGCCATTGATTCAACCTCCAGCCCCTCTCCCTTCTCTGTAGGTCAGAGGGGGGTTGGACTAAAAGTTACAATCCTCTAATCACAGGGCTGGTTTCCCTGGCAACACCCCTCTCCACCCCCCACTCCCAGCCTTAAATGTCTTTTATTAGCATAAACTCAGGTGTGGTTGAAAAGCTTTGTGAGGCATTATCGGGAGCTCTGTGCCAGAAAGGACACAAAGAGCAAGCCCTATATATTTTTTACTATGTCACAATATCACACTCTGGAACCTGCCCCGAGTGATCAGTGTCTAGAACCAGAAAATTTGCAATAAGTCAGTATGTTAGCAACAAAAACAACAAAATAATAATAATCCAAATTTCTGTCACAAGAACCATTGTGTCATCCTGTGGGATTTGTTATCTTGGGTTTGTATCCTGAGAAATTTAGCAAAAGAAATTGATGGAGTTTCATGTTCCTCTCCAAACCCTCCTAGCTGAGATATTTTAACACCGACTGTTAATACCTCACTAGCTGGCTTCAGGGGCAGAAAAAGAAGTGCTAAGGCAGGAACACGCAGAATACCTTCCTAGGAAATGAAGCAGAATGAGGACGGGAAGAAAGGTCTTAGAAATGACCTTCTATTTCATTATTTCGGAGCTATAATTGCAGCTACATTTCTGATGCTTCTCGTATTTCACAGAATCAGGTAAACGATGCCAAGGAAAATACAAGGGAGACGTCGGCTGTAAAATGTGGGGGCTGATGAATGGGAGAAGCTCTGCCTAGAAGCGGGGTCACAATGAGCCTCGCTAAAGTTCAGGCCTGTGTTGAAGAAAAGAAAAATATAATTGCTAACCTTTCGGGGAGGAGCGTGTTGGCTTGAGAAATCTGGAAGACGGAAGAAAAGAAGGGGAGGTGGGGAGATGGCATCAGACAAGCCTGCAGCAGTGAATTGAAACAGACCTGGAGACCAAGATAAAGAACCCTTAGGCCCCGAAAAGCTCACGCTGGGATGTTGTGACCTCGGTTTGCTCTTTAATAAAAAAAAAATCCTTTTTATTGTTTGCTTCACAACAGGTGTTCCTCAGCAAAACGACTCTTGGAGGTCTGCAAGGTGTATGTCAGGGCTTATGGCACACCTGAACAGAAATCCATGGAAACTGAAATTAGTGATGGCCACTGAGTATGTCCAATCAAACTTGTGAAACCTTTTCTCTAACACTACCTGGTGGCCTCTCTAAACTTAATGTGCACATGTATTCCCTGGGGGACTTGTTGAAATGCAGAATCTGATCCAGTGGGTCTGGGGTGGGTCCCAAGGATCATTTGGAATGAACTTTCAAGGGATGACCATGCTGGTGGTCAGCTGGCCACACTTAGAGTAGCTAGGCTCTAAATAGCTTCAGCAAGTCGGTGGACTTTGTTACTAATTTTAGGGCCATCTCCCCAGTTTCCCAAAGATCTCGCATCATCATTAGATGCCACATCAAAATGATCACTGGCATCCAGGGTCACTCCAGGTTATTTTCAAGTGGCATGTGAATGTGACTGGAAGAGTTTTCAGGATTTGGGAACATGACTCTCAAATCACTTAAGGGAGTCCACTCACATGGACGTTCACGCTAACTGAGGAAAGTTTTTAGGTTCACTTCCTCCCTTGGAGGCCTCCACTAACTAATTTCCCCAACTTGTTTTTCAAGTTTTTGCCAAAAGGCTTCCAGCTGCCACATTGGCCAAGAATAGATTCACTTCCTAGCAAAGCAATGGCAATACCGCGTTCAGCCTTCCTTGGACATGAGAATCACCTGGAGAGATTTAAAAAGGCTGATGCCTGGACCCCGCCCGCTCCAGTCATACTGACTTCATTGCTCTGGAGGTGACCTGGGGCATCTGAGTTACCCAGGCCTTTTATTTCCTGCATGCTGATGTTTTGATCCCTTGAGGCCTTGCTGACCTTGAGAAAACTGTCCCTCCCGGGACTATCTAATTCCTAGACAGTAGCCCATATTCTGGACCACTTATCCCCCTGCCATAGTCACCGCAGGGCCAGGTCCCTCATAACTAGGGACAGACCTTATGTCCCAGAGAATGCTAAAAGTTATTTACACTCATCAATCATAAAGTTGCATATTTACCCTTGCCCGTTCTTTCCCATAGGAACCACAATAAAGGCTTTTTCACACGTTTCCCCCACTTCCTCTGCCCCTGGTCTGCCCCGGTACTTCCGCATGTGATGTCCCCACGTTATGTCCCCACGTAGCATGGTGGCACCCTTTTCGTTTATCTTTCTATTGGCCGTACCTTTCTGACTGGGATCTCTGCATGAACACACTATCCTTCCAATGGCAGTAATCTTCTGATCTTGTGATCTTTTCATACTTATACAGTTATAAAAATTACATTTTAAGACCGTGTTTAAATTTTTCAAATATAATCAGTTGATTTCCAGTTTTGGCCAAGATTGAGGACCACTGCTGAGAAACAGAACAAGTCCAGCCTAAAAAGGTGTCTTCAGGTTAGAATAGCCAAGTTTTCCTGAGAGAAGCACTATTTTCAAATCAACAAAAGCAAACTAAAAAAATAATATGAACCTGCTTTTTTAGTTCATTAATGGGATGTGGCTAGCGAGTTCAGCGAACTGTCATTGCTTCTGATTTGTTTGTTTGTTTGATTGCCTGAGTTTTTAAGATAGCAGAGCTGGTTGTGCATAGGGAAGGAAATTATAATCAGTTTCCCAGAACAAGAACTCTGCCCACAGTTTCCTCAATCAATTTTCTAATAAAGAGAAGACCAATAACATTACATTAAAAGTATCAGTCACTACAAGAATAACAGAGGAAGTTTGGGGCAATAGGTCTCCCTTCTTTCAACTTCTCCAAGACTCACCATCATTTGTAACAACTATACTCATGATACAGAGTGATCGGGACCGGATTGTTGGATTTTTACATATGGAAGATACTAATGTAAAGTGAGGTTCTGATTTTACCAAAAATAAGCATCGCAAGCCCATTACACATGTGAATGCTGCCTAATAAGCCAGTAGAGAAGGACTCAAACTCTTCAGTATAATTTGAGATCTGAAATTATCCCAGGTAATGATAGCTCCTAGAATGTAAGCTCCATAAGGACAGGGGTTTTTGTTGTTTTTATTCATTACTTATCCAGCACCTGGAGTCACACCTAGCATCTACCAGTTACCCAATCAATACTTATTAAATGTGGAATAAGTGAATAATAAATAGGAAACAGCTGTCAAGGTAGCATCCTGTAATACAGAGAAAATATTGAGACAGACAGGAAATAGGTTTTGGCAACCAAATTAATAGAATAGACATCTGCACTGTGTCGTATAGCAGCCAGCAGATTAAGTGGCTATAGCGTACTTGAAGTGTGACTAACCTGAATTGAAATATGCTATACCTGTAAAATATATGCCAGATTTTGAGGATTTCATACTAAAATAGAATGTAAACACCTCATACTTTTTTTTTATGATATTGACTTCTTGGACTGATATTTAGGATATATTGGATTAAATGAAATATGATCTTAAATTAATTCCAGCTGCTCTTTCTTACTTGTTTTTCATGTGGCTTCTCAAAAATTTAACCTTGTACATGTATCTCACATACTACATGTTTCTCTCACATGGTTTCCCATTGTACCACATTCATCTGGGTTTCATACTTGAGGCCACCTTCAGAGAGGCCATAAATCTCTGAGCAAGTTGCAAACACTCTCACGTATAATTCTGAAATTGTGTAAAAAAATTAAAAAACAGCATGTGATTTTTCCTTACCCATTGATCTACATGTGTATTTCCTAGACGTGTCTGTTTTCTAGGTCCTCATATATATGAGGGCTATCGGAATATATCCAGCCAGACATGCCTCTTCCTATTACATGGCTGGAGACTTTCCGACAGCCCTCGTGTTTTCTGACTCCTCTACTATTTTGCGTGACCCAGAAGAACATGACTTTATTCATGCCTTACTACTACCCTGATACATACTGCCCAGGCTCTGGTCAGCACTCACTCAATATGTCCTGAATGAGTGAATGAATCCATATTTATTCTTATCATTGTTTACTCATCTACCCTGGAGACCTACTCAGACTTATCAAACCATTACTGACTCATTCTAGGAGTGCCCAAAACACAAGGAGAGTAGTTTAACCTCACTCCCACCTCTCCTCATGCCCTCCCCATCCGAACACGAACACGTATTCTTTTTGATAAACAGAACAATGAAGAGGCATAAAATACTTTTTTAAAAAAAATCTGCTGATCTCTGCCTTTGTCGTTACTTCCTAGGTAGCCTAAGGGTAAAATCTGTGGTTACAAAAGAAACAATAAGGAACCTTAATTAGTTTTTTGAAATGCAAGCTCATCATAATTAAAAGCTGGAAACTGTTCCAAAATGTCACTTGTGATACAAGAAGTTCTACCAATTTGATTATCAGCATTTCTTCCAATTGGACCAGTTAGCCCTCTCTCTAATTAATGGTATGTTTCACCTTAAAATCAGCATATTGATAATCAAGTTGGAACATAAAGAAGTATGTATTGGAAACACAGGAGACTTGAAATGCAATGTTTATATGTGTCTAAAATTAAACGATTAGTATGGGATATTCCAGTTGTTAGTCCTGCTTACTCTCTGGACAAACAGCAGAAATTCTTATACATGTTGAAGTCAGAACAAAGGGCATTTGGTCTTCAGCTAAGGGACAAGATCCTCTGTGCCTCGTATCCATGAGCCTAGGGAGTAACTGGCTAGAGCTAGAATTAGAGTTGTGTTCATAAGCAAATTTTAAAATTTTCCAGATTGGGTGACCTGGCTTTACTTTGAAGGGGTTACTTAAGGTTTTAACTGACTCATGAGCATTTGAAACGTTAGGGATAAACCATAAGGTAAACTTTCACAGATAGAGTCGAAACAGTTAATAAATCACGGGGGGCAAGACAGGGTCTGCAGGGCTTTGCTTCAGGGAGAAAAAAAAAAGGATGGCAAATCAACTGTGGAACTTTGCTCAGATCACAGTCAGAATTTCCAATTTCAGCTCCAAAGATATGGATGGAGTCAAGAAGATAAGCTTCCAAGCTTCCAGAATAAAATGATCAATTGAGGAAACTGCTGTCATTCGACCAAAACAGAACCACTGCCAGAAATATTGAAACAAACAACGGGGAGGTCTCTGTAATTTGTTTGAATGCCTCAATCTGTATACTTCTGTCCCTAAGAATGTAGATACTCCCTTCTCTCACTCCTGACCTCCATATTAATAGCTTCTCTGTGTCATATGTCTTCAAGGTCCTGCTAGTTGACAGCTAGCTTAGGTTAATCTGTATTAAAATCTTATCACACTAGTAACAGAAAAACACTTAATTGGTGCCTCCTAGAGGCCTGACACGGCTGTCCTCTGCTTGCACAGATACAGAGGGTTAGAACCATCGCTCTGACAATCCACAGGGTAAACATCATACATCTCCCTGGAGCATGAACCTTACTTGAATATTACATCCCCTCAACAAAAGGGCCTACTTGGGCCCAGGTACTGGTTCAGGTCTCTGGAATGCCCCAGTAAAACTCTGGTGACTATCCTCCCTCTTGTGGGGCTCATCATGTATAATTGGGGGTGGAGAGATAATACTAATGACACTAACTGTGTGTGTGTGTGTGTGTGTGTGTGTGTGTGTGTGTATATATATATATATATATATATATATATATATATATATATATATGAGGAAACACTTTTCATATAAAAATTATTCGATGCAATGTCAAATTTAGATTAAAAAAAAATCTCACTCCATTCTGCTGGTAGACATGGGGTGTAGGTAGTTGTTACGTCGTCCCTCTTCTCTGCTTTTAAAATTGCTTCAGTGAGAACATTTTCAAAGAACTAAATCTCAGTGCAAAGCAATGACATTGTTGGTAGAGAAGCTGGGTCAGGGAGCCGGTGTCACCCTCGACAACTAAAGTGACTTTGATTCAATGCTGGGTCTATGCAAACGTCATCCTGCTTCTGTGCGCTGGTGTTTGGAATGTCTTAGCACTAAGGGGTCATTTCCAAGAGACATGGGGATAAGGGTATATACATAAATGAAGTAAACAGGTATAACAGTTCAGATTTTTAATAATAAAAACTTGGAATCACAGGTCCTTTCCCAGAATCCTGCTTTTTTTGTTTTGTTCTGTTTTGTTCTATCTGCCCCACACCCCCCTTTTCCTTGCATTGGATATGAAGAAGTATGATATCTGTTCATTTAAAACCTGCTCTTTGTAAGTTCAGGAGACTCAGGACTCACACACTTACAGTGTGGTGACAAATCCTTAAAGAGGGCAACAAGAGATGGTATCTTGAAAGAAATGACACTTTGCTTTAAGCCTTGGGACTCACCCTGTGACTTACAACTGTTGTCACTGCAGTGTCTTCTGATCTAACTGATTAGAACTGGGCCCCATTGGTTTATAAGACATCATCTGTGTTATGACTCAGACAGAAGTTGTAAACTATAAAAGATGAAAGAATTTTGAGCAGAGGTAAATGCACCCCAGAAACCAGTGACACGGAGGGTCCCTCCCTTACATTCATATTCGCTGGGCCCCAGGGAAGACCTAGCTACGTGGTCCCCAGGTCATGAGTCTGTCTAGTCTGCAAAAGTCAAATATATTAACTACAATCCCTTAAGTCTGCCGAATTTTTTCTTTCCAACTCTGCTCTGTCTTGCTTCTCCTGATGTTTGGGGACATTGGGATAGCAATCAATACTTCAGTAGTTAGTCTACAGAAGGACATGCATCTGGAATAAATTTAGTTTGGGTTAGTGGGATCTGTTTTTGTGACTTGCACTCACATATTAATACATGTACAGTTACGTTATTGCTTGTGAACCCAGAGCAGGAGTAATTTCTAGGACTATTTGTGCCCCACACCGGGCTGATTTTCCCAGCATTCCCTCACAAAGGCGTGAGTCAGGGGTTGTATTGTGACATGAATTTGTCCTACAGCACACACCAGCCACAGTACAAGGATAAGAGAGGAGGAAACAAGATTTTGGTACACGCAGAAGGTAATCTGTGGACAATTATCCCATATTAGACATATAAAATTTTAAGTTTAGGATTTGTTTCTTATTGGTAATTTAGTTAAAATATAAATTCTCTCCTATCAGAAATATTCCCAGCAAACACAGTAGCATATTTTTCTTTAGTGAACTGAAGTTTAAAACTAAAATTTGTCAGAATCTTTATCTTTGTAAGTTACAAACCTATGGGATCCTAGAAAGCATACGCCTGAAAGTGAGATCATAGGTTTTGTGCATCCAAAGTTTTGGATTGTGTTTTAGAATCTCTGATGCATCTTGTCCTAACCAAGTCCAGTGGTTCTTCACGTCGGAACAGCAAACTCGTCACTGACACAATAAAACTGGCAATAGAGACAAGTATCAGAGTGACAAAACTTCTATCTATGTTAAATAACAAGCAGTGTAAGTTGTGCAAGGTTACTGTGACGACACCACAGTGTATCCCAATACAATATAGTGGCAATTTTTAAAAATGGCTCTTGTGTTTGTTTTAATTTCAGATTAGTTTGTTAAGTTTTGAGAATTATTAAATGTTTTCAAATTGAAATATGGCAGAAAGAAAATACCCTTGTGGAAGCTAAAACATAACTTGAAAGAAAGGAGACTGAATCTTCTACATAGGAACGACTTTCATACCTAAGTTCTGAAAGTTAAAACTCTGTTAAAAATCATGAAGAGTAGAGGTACGGTAGTCCAGACATGATAGATGGTGAGGGTCAGGCCACCGTCAGGAGGACAACCCGCAGAAGAAAAATGAAATTATTACAAAGTTACTCCGTTTGCCCGACCTTCAGACACCGAGTGTTCAAGAGGTCAATAGCGCCTTCATTTTGGTGAACTATTGACCTAAGTAAGTAGCAGATCTTACGTTGTGGCTTGTGACAATGAGAAATAATTTCATTCAACATGGTGTAAAGCAGCGGTTCTCAACCTGTGGGTCGCGACCCCTTTGGGGGTCGAACGACCCTTTCACAGGGGTCACCTAAGACCATCGGAAAACACATATCAAATATTTACATGACGATTCATAACAGTAGCAACATGACAGTTATGAAGTAGCAACGAAAATGATTGTATGGGGGTCACCACAACATGAGGAACTGTGGTCGCGGCATGAGGAAGGTTGAGAACCACTGAAAGTGAATCAGTTTTTTTTTTCAACATCTAGATCCTAATAATATTTACAGTGAATCAGACAGAATTTATAATGGTCAAAAGAATTAAGAAAATTAAAAGTAGCCAAACTTGTATATGATGCTGGCTACCATAATTTAAAATGAAAGATTGCATAATATATTATTTTTTTATACAATAAACTACTCTTAATGAGACCAATGCTACTTAATAACTAAGATTTTCTGGATTAATAAATACATTAAAAGACTTCAAGACTATGCCACAGAAATTAATTAAGCTGGCTGTTTACTTGGATTTCATGTAAATAAACAAAATGCACCAGAATTAAACACAAGAAAAAACAGTATCACTTCTAATTGATTAGTAACAGTTACTACATTCATGAGTGGAAGAGATCTTTTTCCTTCAGAGATTCTTATGAAAAATTGCAATCTTGAAATAATAAAAAATTCATGGATAACTTCAAATTTATTGCTGAGTTGATTCAGTTTTGCCCCAGCACTTGGGAAATGTCAAAATGGGCAAAATTGAAACTTATTTGTCCCCCTCCCCAAATTAACTGAAGTAATTGGAAATCCCTGTAAAATGAAGTAGCAAATCAAATAAATAAGCCAGACATCAAATACCACTGCATTGTGCTAGATTCTCCAGTAAGTGTTATAAACACAGGTTATTGGTCATTTTCGGGTGTTTCTGTTATAGCAGAAAATCCTAGAAGAGATTTTAACATTTTCACCAACTGAAGGTCATCTATTCAGCCAGTTGAAACCGGTCCTGAACAATTATAAACAGCCACTAAACCTCATTATAAAGGTCAGATGACATAATCTTTGGAGAAAGGCCTGCTTCCAGAGTGCATGAGATGTTTACTACTTCACTGTTTTGCAATCTTTATATATTTTATCTATAGATCTGTCTTGTCAATAACAGATTTTAAAAATGCTTGCCAGCTCTTGGAGTTGTATTTTTTAAGAGTCTAAATGCAGTAAGAAGACCTCCCCTCTGTAAAGCTGCTATAGTATTAAAGGACTCTGAAATATGCTTTGAATACTTGAAAGAAGCCCAAACAAACCAAGATGCAAAAGCTTATTGAAAAGTTAATAAAGCTCACATACAGGATCTACATGGGGAAGGTAATTTTGGACTTGATAAGTGACAAATTACCTCCTCCTGATTTAGACGCATATGAGAAGTACCTTTTTTTGTCTTCTTTGAATTTGTTTATTAAAACATTAGGGAAAATTCCTGTAAAATGAATCAAATACAAAATGAAAGAGCTGAGATGAGGGATGTAATTAATATAAATTATGTTAAACTATGAGTGAAAAAACTGAGTAAAGAATGTTTAGATCATATCAAAGAAGTAATTAATTAAGATAATGAAAAGTTTTAAACAGAAGTAATGAGCAGCTCTTGAACTGCCTGATAAGCCAATTAATGAAATCTGCTAATTTGACATGAAATATTGACATTGTCCCTGTAGTGAGGACATCGATGAAGTTAGCAGTAAGAAGATTTTGAAAACCAAATCCTTCTTCATTCACACCTGAATTTATTCCTATAGCCAACATATATGATGAGAAACCTCTTATGCTCTAGGTCTCATCTAGAACAGATATAAGAAAATAAAACAATAGCAGCAAGTTTTCAAGCCTAAATAAAAAGAACCAATAACTGCAGAAGTTCTGGATCCCTAACTGGCCCGAGTGTGACCGCTGAAAGTAAAACCAAGAGGTCTGGTTTTTCTGTTTCTCTTCCCTCATTTACCTGCCTACATAGAACATAAGAGATATTGGGAGGTTTTGAATACATTTTTTAATCTTAAAATGTCTTGGCCTTACTCCAGGCAGGTAAATAAAAAAAAAAAATAGAATGGGGACAGAGTGGCAATTTCTAATGAAATCCCAGACCCATTAACCCCCAGTTTGGTTGAGTGTCTTTTACCTGTGGAACTAGTTTTATCACTTTCTGATGAGGCTGGTCTCCCCTTGTCTGAAAAATCCAAAATGCCCCCCTTCATGAGGCAGTTTATTGCAGAAGAACGTCTTTCTTAAGAGCAACCCTCACCCACTGTTTTGATAAATAGCTTCAGATACAGCTCCATACCACACAATTCACTCACTTAATATACATTCGTGGAGTTGGGCAACAGTCACAATTGGATTTTTTAACATTTTCATGACTCTGAAAAGAAGCCCTCACCCTTTAGCTGTTATCCCTCCTTCCCTCCAACTTTGTCTCCCAGCACCAGCCACCCACTAATCTATGCTCCATCTCGGGAGACTTATCTTTCTGGACATCTTACGTAAATGCAACCACAGAATATTTGGTCCTTTTTGACCAACTTCTTTCACCTAGTATAATGTTTATAAGCTCCTCCATGTTGTAACATGTACCAGAACTTTATTTCTTTCTGTTGCGTAGTAATATTGCATTGTATAAATATAGCACATTTTATTTATCTATTCATCCATTAATGGACATTTGGATTATTTGAATTTATTGGCTATTATGAATAATGTTGTTATAAACATTTGTGTATAAGTTTTAGTGTGGACCTATGTGTTCGTTTTTTCGGGGTGTAGACCTAAGAGTAAAATGGCTGGATCACATGATATCCACAGGCTTAAGGAAATTAAATTATGAAACTGGTTTGTGGTAAGATCTGGTTACTTCCCCTGTAACTAGATCTGTAGGGGATTCCAGAAGACACTATATTTATGTTGGCTTTGAGGGTGCATCATTCCCCTTGAAGAGTTCCATAGTAGTTATTCTCTGCTAGCTGGGTGTGAGAGAGTATATTGTAGCCACCAAACTGAGTTCTCTAAATTGAATGGAGATAATGCTTGAAGTGGTAGGGGCCGAGTGCTGGTGGGCAGTCTCTGTACTGAGTAGCAGGCAAAATCAGTGATAAGAATGGTCTGACCTGCAGAGAATATTAATTTCAGGTAATTAGTCACCATTGTTTCTAAGAATCAAATTGGAGGGCAGCTTATTTAAAGTCTTACTCTATTCGTGTAAGTAGAAAAGCTCTAGCTCTGAGAAACAGAAGAATCACACAACAGAGTCACATGCCCTGAAACAATTCCCAGTGTTGAGTCAGTTCACATGTCCAGAACCCTTTGAATGAAGGAGAAACTGAGTCACCCCTGCTACGGTATCAAGATGTTATGCTACAAATATTCCTCCTAGCATTCCCCAAAAGGAACTGTAAATATTTTTCAGGGTCACAGAACAGGGGAAGTGAAAATACCCAGCTTTTAGTGATTACTGGATGTTGGCTCTGAACCAACTACGGTAATACCCAGAGATCTAAAATGCCATCCATGATGGTCTAGCAGTCCCAATGCTAATGTATGGAAGTGAGCTGACTGATGCAGTAGGGGCTTAGTTACATCCATTAATAGGACCAGTGGGTCCCCAAACCCAGCCCATGTTTATTTCCCAGATCTGGAATGCATAGTTGGAAGAGACACACTAAGCAACTGGCAGGGGCCTTTGCGGGTTCCTGTCCTATGGGGTGAGGGGTATTATGTATTATACAATTCCTCGCATCAATGGGGAGACTGACAATATTGAGTCCACCACAAAGAACTTGGAAGATTGAGGAATGGTGGTCCACACTACATCTCTATTCAATTTGGTTATTTGGCCTAGGCAGAAGACAGGTAGAGCTTGCAGAATAAAGTAGATTAGTATAAATTTTATCAGGTGGGATTCCAATGCAGTTACCGTTCCAGATGTGATTTTGCTAATAGAGCACATCAGCACACCTTGGCACCTGATAGGAACCCATTTATCTGATGAATTATTTTTCTGTTAGAAGATTATTGCAACCATTTGGCTTTCTTCAAACTGGCCTGGCAGTATTCCTATGCAATCTTACCTCAAGGCTGTATCACCTCTCAAGACTTCTAGCATAGAAGGGAACTTGATTGCCTTTCTGTTCCATTGGACATCATTCAAGCCCATCACATTGGCCATGCTGACTGGAGTTGATGAACAGAGAGCAGGCATTTCACTGGACAGTGCGTTACGTCTATTTGCCTAGATTTCTCTTTGCTGTGGCAGTGATTACATTTCACTAGCTGAGAGCTCAGCTCCTGTAAGACAACCCTATATGTTTCACTAATTTCCATGAACTACTCATACCTGTTGCCCTTCAAATCTGGGAGTGACAATGGTTTCTCACTCTTGCTAGTGATGGAATGCACCATCATTCCTTGATCATTTCCCTTAACCTTGCTCATACCTTAGAAAGACATTACCTCACTTAAATTCTTTAAAATGTTTTTTGAGGTATCAATTAATCAATCAATAATCTAAACTTTACCCTCACCATCTCCCAACTCCTAAGGAAATTTTCTACGTTCCCCTATAGGTCAGTATGTCCATTTAACTTTACTTTTCCCTGTATGTGAGTATATTCCTGTAAATTTATGAATGAAATAGCTTTAGTTAAAGAACAACTTCTCATTTGACTTTAATGAGAGGCTCTGTTTCCTATATTTTATTACTGTAATGCTTTCCATTTGTAAGATCTTGCCTTCTTTTATGATTCTTTAGAATACACTATTAGCAGAAAATCGAACTCGAGCTAACTTCAACAGAGCAAAACTCCTGATACAAAGACCTGAGATACTGGTACATAGATCTAGTATATCAAGGCATACACTGGATTCAGATTGTTCTTGACCCAGGAGTTACTAATTTTACAAAAATTCTGATGTTAGAGTACATGTTTTAGTTACTAGATTGCATTAGATTGAAGGGTTCTGACCACAACTCGGTTAAAGTAAATCCTTCACTAATGTTCTGCTTTATAAATATATTTTCTATTAAAGATGCACAGAATCTGGACTTTGGACATAGATTTCTCCAAAATCTGCTCTTCAGCTTCAATTTTAGTCTCAGTCCTTGGAAGTTTGAAGATCTGAATGACTATTTCAATGTCATTTCTAGATTACCTGAACTGACCTTTGCATGGTTAATGATCCATGTTAACATACATGATCATCACAACTTTATCAGAAAAAGCATCAGAACCATGAATAAAGCATTTTATTTAGATTTACTAGTGATATCTGACTATTCCCACATAAGTTTAATAAACATTCTGGATCCATCCTGGACTGAAAAATCTCATTATTTATTTATTTATTTATTTATTTAATTTTTTAATATATTGACAGCCTCCCAATCATAGTTAAAGTATAATTATTTATTATTGCATGAGAAAAATTAATGATTATTGTGAATGTTGTTGTTTGAATAATATTGAATAAAGAACATTCAAGTGATTAAATGTGGAAATAAAATAATTATAAATCTAAGAGAAAGTACCTTAGAAAAATAATTTTAAGAATAATGTGTTATTTTTGAGCTAACAACTGTATGTAAAATTTAAATAATAATACAAAACAGAATGATAGAGATTAGATATAACTATATTCTAGCCTTACAAACTTGTTTGTTACATTGGTATTCACAATGTTAAACAAAACAAACTTTAAGGATTCTTTTTACTTTTAAATACACTAAATTTATTTTATGTTATTTAGATCATAAATCAGAAATACATGGGAAAATTTTCACAACCCATGAAGATACATTAGAAGCAGAATATGAACTTTGCTATCTAAAAGTAGAAAAAAAACTTTAAAATGATAATCAAACATAATCCATGATAAGTAATCTTTTGTGTAAATGTCACTAAAAATATAAAGAGTTTAACAAAAGGAAGAAAGTAGGAGAAAAATATAGAGGTGTCAAAATATATTTTGGTTTTCATCAGGTTTTAGAAGAATGGTTTAAAAAGAAAATCCTCTGTAGTTTAAAGTCTACGGAGCCCAAATATTTAAACAAAAATGCTTGCTAAAATTATTGCTACCAACTGCCAACAATTCAGTAACTGAAAAATGCAGACTATTTTTTCGCATGTTTCTAAGCTAATAATAATTATAGATATGATGTTCTTTCTCAAAAAGCATATTACCATGCAATCTATTTAAAATTTTGGAGCATTTCAGATTAGCTCTTTGGCTATGGAATTTGGCGATCCAAGTAGCAAGTAGTCACTAAATAAGCACAGCTATCTGCAATGATAAATGCTGAAAGTTGTAGGTCAAGTCCAGTGTGTCAACTTTTCTCCTGGCAACACCGTGATTTTCACCAGCATCACAAGTAAGTGCGCTGGTCCAAAGAGCCCAACTCCACACGTGCCTGTGCCTCTGAATGTCACAGCAGGGACTTTTATTGTCCTCTTTGGCTCTCACTGGGAAAATAATCTCTTCGCCACAAAGAGCAGCCTCAAGACTGGCTGCCATTTCAGAACAGCCATTTTCTGTTTGGTTATTTTCCATCTGTCACTAATAACGTTTCCTCGGCTACATCTCTTGGTGTTAAAAGCTGTCTGATGCAAAGACCTGAGCTACTGGTCCACGTAAACTAAAAGCCTTTGCAAAATGCAAGTGAAGAATGTAGGCAGTTAAATGCAATGACATTGTCACACATTTCTCTCTTTTTTTATTCTTTTTTCCTGATTAACATGAATCACATACGGTGCATCAATATGTGTTAGAAACTTTCTAGAGATTTTTGACTTTACCCGTGATACTGTCTAGAGGTGCAGGAGTGATAAATGAGAGCCCACAAAGGCATCTGGGGGAGGGAGGACCCTAGCATTCATTGTTTTCTCGACCCTGGAAGGTATCAGGGTGTGCAGCTTGTTTTTGTTTTGAAATAACCAGTACCTGGGAGGGAGAATTAGTCATGCAAAAAAGGAAAGCAGCCGTTATAACAGACACAGTTACATAGCGTGAGTGATGCCAGTTAGAGAAACAGTTACAATTTCAGCAGACGAGTATTTTACTTTCCTGTTGTCCATTTTGCTAAGCGCCTTAAGGTTTCCCTTATCTGAGTGTCATCAAATCTCACAGCCCGTGTCACAAATCTCTTTCCCCTTGCTGATTACAAATCATTGGAAAAGATCTTGTATTCCTGTATAAAGGGAAGACTGTAATTTATGTTAAGGAATTGAAGAACTCGAAGCTGTCTGCTTTTGAATCCTTCCTTCCCAAAGTCAGTTCTCATTAATCAGTCAAGTCATTTAAAAATTTTGGGTCCATATTTTCCCTAATAGCTCAGAACACTTAGAAATACTTGTTGACGCTTTCAAACATCACTTTAAAACAGAAAAAAAAATGTACTTAGAATGCCTAAATTTTTGTTTTATCTTTTAACTACATAGATAAGTTTTCATTTAAGTTTTCCTTTTTATGAGCTAAATATTAGTAATGGTTAACATGCCCTTAAATATTTTTTTATTACTGCACAATGGTAATGCCATTTTTGAGCAGGTTATTTTCTTCCAATGTAAATTGAGTCAACAATAAGGACATCAGCATAGGTACTGTTTGCACTGGCTTCTATTTGTAACTGAAATCTTATTAGGCAGTTCAGTCTGGAAAGAAGTAATTTCTCAGTCCTCATATTTCACTGAATCCTGTGAACAGAAAAAATTTAGTTTGGAGAAAACTCCAGCCTAAAAAATCATCTTTCTCAATATTTGGGGTCTGCTGAATTGTCACTTTCAACCTTTCTGTATATTTTTTTTCAATATTAAGAACTAAAATTATAATTATTTTTGGGTTAATTGCAAGTCATAGAGAACTCTGGGAACCTTTGATATTTGCTGACAGCTACATGCGGGCCATGGGCAGAGATTTGCAATGGGGCAATTTGATCAACAGACATCACAGTGGGGATGAGGGAGTGTCTTCACACCATAGCTTCCTTATGGGTGGCCCTGACCAACTCTTTTTTGATGATTGTTATGAGAAAGAAAGCTCACTTCCAGAGGGCTCCATTACTCTGGTTTAGAGCATTCTAAAGTGGAGGACTCCCATCTCTGCCACAGGAGCTCTGCTAGGAAACCTAGTAAAAGGATCTTGACAATATATAGAAATTACAGAATTCCTCCAGAGAAGAAATATGGCACAAGAGGCATCAGAGAAGATATGCTTACAGTTAAAGAAGAAAGCTGGATGGTATGAAACCCACCTCCACTACACAGATGTAAAATTATAGTACGTATGTTGAATACAAGTCACAAAAATTCCTTAAGCATAAGATGGCTATGAGATGTTGGTTGACGTAATCCATAGCTGTCTATTCTTAACTTATTTTGGGGTTTGACAAAGCTATTTTATAGAGGAGTGTTTCTGCAAAATACAACAGTAGCAAAATACAACAGAGCTCAAGCCAGAGCTAGATGTTTTTGCACATGACCTTGTGCAAGGTCACCTTTTTGACCCTCTGTTCCCTCTTCACAAGGCTGTTATCAAAGTGAGTACATCAATGTATGGAGCATCTTTAGAAGTGTGTCTTGCATACAGTAAGTGCTTAAAAGCAATCTCTGTTATGACATTAAACTATCTATGAGGGCTGTCAGGAAAGTATCCAGCCTCATAATATGAAAAAAATAGAGGCATTTATGGCTGGGCTTTTGCAGTCTCTCCTTCCCACACTATTAAACTAAAGTCACCGAATCTTTCTATGATTTCGACAATCCCAACTGCAGAGGAAACTGTTACAAATGCTCCTGGTTCAGCCTTCCTCCACACTCTTCTCTAAGTCGCCATTGTTTTCAGTTTTTACTTGTTTAGATGACATTTTTCACTTCAAGGTTTTAAGAATCTTGTGTCTGCATATCATCTCACTTTGGAGGAGCATTTATAAATCACACGCTAGAAGAATTTAGGAAGTAGAAACACCCCCTGAATGTTACCATTTGAAATTCTAATTATATTAAGCTATTTTTATATTTCTGTCCCAAATTATTCATTCGACGGAAGGAAAGGAGAACTCATTTCCAAAGTTTAGAATCCCATTTAGAAATTGTGGATTTGACTTTTCAGATCAAACCTGAACTAATTGATTTGTGCGAACATTTGCCTTTAGTAAATTTCACTTTCAATTAATTTTAAATGATTTTACTTCAAGAAATTTCTAGACATCAAAGCACTTTTTTTAATTGATCATTAATGCCCTTTAAAACCTCATGCCCTTGCTGGAATGGAAGTCTACATGATTGCTTTTAAGAGAAATCCTTAATGAAGAGCATTTTGGATTTTAGAATGAACCGCTAATGTCAGCAGCGTGTGATCCCTGACAGACGCACCTGTGGCAGGATTTGCCAACTCTGATTTAAAAATATCTCATCCTCACAGAAGTAATCAGAGTTCAATCTTGTCTGTTTCCAGCTTTTCATATCAGAACTGATTTGCGTCCACGGGGGAGGAGACGCTGACCTTCTAGCTGTAATCCACGTAGCTGCTCTAAAGAACAGGAAAGCAGTTACCCTTCTCGTAACTTGTATAATCAATACAGTCCTTATAATTTGGTTGCATCTTATGTTCGATTTTATAATGAGCTATGAAAGGATTTGTTGTTAATAAATGGGCTGGGTGATTGATTACTTTCTGAAACCATTGGTATCAATCAAACTCATAAACCACTGTGTTTCCAGTACTTAAATATGAGAGACAACTTAATTATGTTTTTAAGAACAACTCTTTGTTTGCTTCTATGAAGGAGGAAGGGGAGGCGACGAAAACAAGGACTTTCTGCAGCAGACACTAAATGTTCCATTTTGTTTCTCACTCACATTCCTTTCCATTCTCTTTATTATTCATTTGCTTTGGCTTCATCAACAGTAGACCTATGGGACATTTTGAACTAAAAATGAATGAATACATGCATAAGAAAAATAGCAATTTTAAAATAGATTGTATAGATTTATGGAAACAAAACATTTTTAAATGCCTCACAAATATATCCCTCATTTTCAGAAAGGTCCACCCTGGAAAAAGAGACTTAAAATTCTCTGGAGAATTTCGTCACTTCCAAACTCTGTAGATGACTGGTTCTGCTTTTAGAATATATAAAATTATTGCTTACTTTTGATTGCATACATTTTAGCTCTTTAGAATCTTGCTTTGGAGGCCAGTATTGATATCTCAGTATATTTCTTAGTTGCAGTTGAGAATAACAGAAGATTCTGTATCCGAATACATCTGGTCTGTTTCCTCCATGTCCACATGTGTGCACACATGTGTATACGTGTGAAGAGGAGAGGGCAACTCCTTAATATTGTATTTCTCTTCATTGGTTTATATAAGGTTTTTTCTCTTGTTATTTCACTCTGTTTTTATTGTAGCATGGCACGTACTATTAGATATAGCCTGTATTGTTTCAATCAAATAAAAATAATAAATATGTATTCCAATATGTCTGCCTGGAAAATGTTATTATATATGTACTGATTCGAGAGCAAACTGTTAAATGTGTGGACAGATGGATTCAGTAGGAATGTAAGTAAGAGTCTGTATACACACTTGTGACCTATGGCTGAATAAAGTTCATACCATGTTTTTAACATTTTTGAACCAACTTCTAAAGCTCAGGAGATTTTACCTTAAAAATTCCAATTTATTTATTAAATACTCTTTTCTTATTTATTTATTAATTCTGAATAGGAAGATCTGGTAACATTGAGCTCTGTATCTTTCTAGAGCACCAGTTGGCTGGAGCTGGGGAAGGGTTGCTCCCTTGGATGTGGTGGCACATTCTGCTGGTCACAACAGCTGCCTCCACCGTTACCACACACAAATACTGCACGCACCCTGGGCTAATTCAGTCACTAATTTATCACTCTGCTCACCAGAGGGATTTGGATTTGCAGCCCCATTTATAAATGCATTAAAAGATACCTGACAATAATGGTAGTTAACTATCTCGCCAAAGCAATGTGGGCTAAACTATTTACAAGGTGATTTAATAATATGGATTAGATTTCTAACCCTATATAAAAAATAGTAGACATGGGAAACCTCTGACAGTATTACGGTGACTCAAGCTCCCCCTTTACACTGGGTAGAGTTAAAGCAGAATTATGAATAGAACGATTTTCAGGCATGGGAAATGACATGAATTAAGACACAGAATTCGGATGAAAGCTATTCAGTAAAAACTGGATTGGGGATGAATATTAATTCACTTAGAGACATCACAGAAGAAAAGGAAGAGTACTTTACTCAGTTGGATTGCAAAGTCCATAACTTCATTTTAGGAAGGAGAATTTACCACCACAAGTACTAAATAAGCTGTAAGAATTTAGGAATAGAAGAAGGTACTAACATATATATTTATATTTAAATAAGTTGATGGTTTAAAAATTCAGATATAAATACAAGTTACTTTTGTGGAGGTTTGGCAATAGAAAAGGAGAGAATTATGACAGATACTCAAAAATGAGGTTAAACGATTGAGCCATAATTTGTTTTCATTGTTAATTAATAAGTAACATGATAGACATTTATGTATTCTTCCTATAAGTAGAGAAATACTCATATCCTAGAAATTCTAATAATGTGTTCTGAGAATGGTACTGTAAAGTTTTCAGTATAAATAACAACAAACAAGGTAAAAGTAAGTGTAATGGATTTCTTTTCATAAAAACGTA
Organism: Lyroderma lyra; assembly: GCA_004026885.1. NCBI lineage: Eukaryota > Metazoa > Chordata > Mammalia > Chiroptera > Megadermatidae > Lyroderma > Lyroderma lyra. Next base: position 24,347 of record PVJL010008880.1, read on the forward strand.
TAATCAGCATTTCATGTTATTAAAATTTCACAAGTTAGGGCTAATTCACAAGTTTCTTCTCCACCCATATTTTGGGACGTATGGGAGTGGCTTAATATAAATAATATTAATGTGAGCTATTTCATGTCTATATAGTATAGAATGATTTGTTTCTGTCTACCTATTTGATTTTCAACATTTAAAAAATGATGGCATTCACTTTGATAGCACTCTCCTTTAAGTGCTAGGTATGTAAGATTTAATATTATGTTCCATTGCTCATATTTATGATTATGTTGAAAGAAGAAAGAGTATATAGTCAGATAGCACTAAAAGCAGTTTACCTTGGAGATATTACTAAAAAGCAGGTCCACTCTTCCAGGAAAAGTATTAATCTTAGGTAATACAAAGGATGTGTTTCAGTAAAACTAACACTTGTGGGGGAAAAACACTTAAAAATGCATTGGCATCTCAGACATCACTTTATGTCAAACCACTCAATGTACCTTTCATTTAATGGCATATCATAATGGTCAAGGGTTTGTTTCTTCCTGTTGAGGTCTGAGCACTGTGTCTGGTCTGAAAGAAGAGTCTATAAGCTTCAAAGTTCATATTCCTGAATCATCATGTTAATATAGTGTTGAATTACTATTGTTATTGTATCTTCATTCTCCTCTCTTTCCAGAGTTTAATCTTTTAATCTTCTTTTTTTAATTTGCTTCCATCTGCAATTTCCTATAATTCCAAAATAAGTCTAAGGAGATGATTTCATTTAAAGAGATTTAGGAAATTACTTTGGATAAAGTTGCTTAAAAAAATGAAACAAATTAAGTTATTTAAGAAAATTATTCCATATTGCTTATTTTAAAGCATCTTAACTGTAAAAGAAGCAAGTGAATATAAATTAACCAATTTCTAATTTTAATAGAAAATATTGAAACAGTAAATATTAAGTTAAAGTAGTAAATCAATGTGATTTAAAATTGTGCATTACGTAATCTATTAATCTACTTTGTAGTAACTGTTTCTGTAACATATGGCCTCATGTGTTTGTTTTTCAAGTAATATTTCTCCTTTGTCGAAGAATATTACACTGACTCAATTTTGCCCTTTTAAATTCGCACATAGACAACAAGTGTGTGATAGAAAATCTAAAAGCAAAGAGTGAATGCTCTTTGATCACATGTCATTTCTCTTTATGAAGTTGGTTGTACTTGCTTTGTATAATCGATCATTTGTAAATTCTCTATATGTATTAATATCAATAATGGTGCAACTTTGAAGATTATCTTAAGAAGTTTGGGTCAGGGCAGTGTTGTGCTTATGTTTCTAAAAGCCCCAATTTGTAATGTTTCCAAGTTCAAGGTTCTCACTATGGCCTATTTCAAACTACCAACATGGTGACACTGAACACGGACTTGAGAGGAGATACATGCACAATCGTTTGTCCATGTCAAAGGAACAAGCCTAGCACCGAACTGGCTGAGAGTCTTTAATACTTTCTAAGCCTTTCTTTTAAAAATCTCTTGCTCCTAGATAGTAATGGCTTGGTCTTCTCATTTCTGGAAGAACAGAGTGATTTCTATGGAGTCTATTTGCCCCACCATGATACAGGCTTGAGGCTAACTACTTTTTATGGAGCTTACATAGTATAAAATGATTTGTTTCTTTCTACCTATTAATGGAGAAATCAGTTTAAAATGTATAATAGTTTCCAAAAGAAATTTCAGTTTTCTGAGATACTAGATTGCAAGTTGAACTTCAAACACAAATAGCACCTTACCACTGGACTTTCAGAACCTGACAAATGGGATCATTGCACCTCATTATCAACTCCTGGGAAGGGTTTTTTTTTAACCTGAATGAATAATATTTATAATAAATATAGATTTTTTTGTGTGTGTTTCATATTTGATATTAAATTAAATATTATATAATACTTAGACTCAATTTCACATGTAGCAGGGGCACAACTTCAGAGTGACAAAAGGTTGCAATGAGTTTGTTACGTTTTCGGAAAATATAAAAATAGATTGATTACAGGCACTGTTTTACAGAAGAATATGTTAGTGAAATTTGGAGAGTTTAAATTGCCTGTGTTCCAATGGGATCAGAAAATGATCATAACAAAGATATTGATATACATGTCAGGCAGCTTTTGGGGAATCAAAATCATAAGAGAAAAATGAATAAATCCCTGCTCCAAACAGCTGAGCAGGTTGCTGTGTTAGTTTTGGATACATGAGATTTCTTGTGCAGAAACCATGCAATACCATGATATTTCTATATTTAAATGTCATAAATGAAAATCATTGAAGCATTGGATGACATGCATAAGAGTGTTTTCAAATTGTCTTAGTAAAAAATGAAATCTTTTATCAACATCACATTTTTTGTGTACATGTTAAACTTTATATCTAATGGGAGAAGTGAAAGATATAGTTTAATGTGCAATGATGAAAAATATATTTGACAAAGGACTATTATTACAATTATAAAGAAAGAAAAAAGTACAAAGAAAACAGTGTATATTGCTGATGTCAAAATATCAGAACTATCACTTAAGAATACATAGAATAATCCAAGTATACTAAGAAATAATACAAACTGGGCAGCTGTCAGATGCAAGGATGACCAATGTTCACTGCCATCCTATGTATCACAACTATAATGCTTTTAGGGGAGAATATGTAACCATTATCTAAAACTACTGAAGCATGTCAGTTTGACTTATTCTTAGAACCAATGAAAAATAAGTTGGGTTACTCACACCACAGGGGAGTATCTGGTGAAGTATAGAACACTTAGAGCAAGCATTTTGTACATACATTTGTAAGTTCTCTCTGTCATGCAAACATTTGCAGTGATGTCGACAATGGCAGAAGTACCATTCATTAATACTGATCCTCATGTTAATTTTGACCACATTGATGGTCTCTATGTATCATTGTGTTTCTCAACGATTATGGTCTCTCCAAGCAGTCAAATTAGGAAATAAATTACAATTCTAAAATGACACAATACTCTAAAAGTTCTTTTAAAAGCAAGTGGTTCAAATTTAGAAACTAAATTGAATGGATTGTAGAGGGATGTAAATTTATAAGTGTGTAATGCACAATATTTTAAAAAAGAGTCAAAGAAACAATACCTCAAAGAACTGGTTCCTTCTTTTTATCCAATTAAATATCTTAACTAGAAAAAAATGAGCACTGATTTTAACAATATTAAAATTATTATGAGTGAGGATGTTTCATCTTTCAATTACTTAATGCTACTGAAAAGCATAAATATTTGAAGCGTACTATCTTAATTCTTTTCTTTATTATTAAAAGTCCCCTGTGTTCTTTATTAGAAGGAGCAAAAGTGAACAAATGAACTTGATGATCAACAAACAGTTGATCAATATAAAGGTTAATCTCATCCAAAATCACTCTTACACAAACACTCAGAATAATTCGACCAAATATCTGGACACTTCATGGCTCCAGTCAAGTTGACACAAAAACCATGATTGGTATTCTTTTTATATATTGCTAGATGAAATTTGTTACATTTTGTTAAGGACTTTTATGTATATATTCATTAGGGATTGGTCTGGTTTTGTCTGTTTTTGGTAACAGGGTAAAGCTGCCTTAGAAATGAGTTGGTAATCGTTTCCTTCTCTTATGTGTGGAGTCAGTATTACTTATGACCTAACTGTGAGGTGGAATTCACAGTGAATCTCCGTCTTTACTTTTCTTTGAATGTTTTAAATGATGAATTTGATTTCTTTCATTTCTTTAAGGCCATTCAAGTTACCTTGATTAGTTTTCTTTGTATATTTCAAGCAAAATGTCAATTTTGTCTAATTGTTGAATGTATTGGCATAAAGTTGGAAGTTGTCCTTGAAGCAGACACTAAGACAGGATGAGACATGCAAGGCAGTCTAGGACACATGCCTGTGAGTAAGAATGTGGAAGCCAATGGAAGAGCTTGGTAGCTTCTGCTTCTTGCTTTTTAGAATTCAGCTGCTATGTAAAAAGTCACTATCAAGACACAGTCGTGCTGTCAGATGCCAAGCCACATGAAGGGGCGTGGGAAGATGATATGCCCCATGTAGATAAAGAGAAAAGGCACAGTTCCCTGGGCACATGACATGTGAGTGCGGGATGCCAACTCAAAAGTGGGTCCTCTAGCCCTGGACGCTCCAGACGTCATCATGAAAATGACAGGACTGGCCAGCTGAGTCCTTCCTGAAATTCTTACCCATACTATGAAAACAAAATAAAATTCTTCTTTTAGACTAGGTAGTTAAGCAGCCACAGATGACTGAAATAGGGGAAAGCCAAAGATGCCTCCAGTGCCTCTCTCTAGAAGCCAAGCACATCTATCTAGCTTTCAAAATTGAAATGTCAGGGGAAGCTACTAGAGAATTCTACGAGAAATTGTTGCCTCTTTGCATCCTTGCTCAGTATCTGGTGACGTGCCTGCCATCACATCTGGTCACCAGAGCTATCAGGCAGGAGAAAGAGCTGATACAAAGCATAGAAGACTAAGGACAAGCACTTTTGTGTCGGTTGGTCACCGCATCTCATTGTGGCCATTTTCAGGAAGTAATGGCTGTGGGTTTATGTCTTCCTCTCAAATTTTGCACAAGTCCCTCTTTTGGTCATCTCTAACAAGGAATGTTACAGGAAAGGGGCTACTGAAAAACACTCTTCCCAATGTAAACAGTTAATAATGGTAAAATCCAACACACATAAATTTTAGAATCATCAAATTCCATGGAAAACTTAGTTGAGATTTTGGTTGGAATTATATTAAATTGAAAGATATGTTTGGGAAGCCTTTCTATTTTTATTATTTTAAGTCTTCTTATCCATGAACAAAGTACTATACTTTTCTTTGTCCTGCTTATTACTTTTAGTGCCAACGACAATTGAAGGCTCTAGTGTTTCTTTATTTCAGAAATAAGAAACAAAAATCTTCTTCTTTTTTATAATTTTCTAGGGACTTCCTTTATTTTCTTTTTCTGGAATTTGTCTTGATACATTTTGGAAACTATAAATTTATTCTCTATGTTCTCAGTCATTCAAAATGTTTTTTAATTTCATTGACAATTTAAAATTGATTTTTTATGTTGATATGCATTTGTTTTGTTCATATTTATCTATATTTCCTTCATATTTTCTTGATCACTTACAACCTACAGTTTTCCTTCATTGAGTATCCTAACTGAACATACTTGAAAGTCTGTGTCAAACTGTTTCCACAAAATTAACTTCATCTTGAGTGAATTCATGTATCGATTCTTCATTTTGTTGGCCGGCATTCTCAGCAGTAGATTGTCTTTGACTTTCAAGATTATTTTGGGCCAGAGGCTTAGAGCTCATGTCTCTTTCCTTTGGGCTCCCCCTGACTTTCTGTTTTGAGTCCAGCACTATGATAACATTGGGGTTATGGCAGGTCGAGTCACTTCATTACTAAGAGGTTCTTTCTTTGGCTTCCCACGTTCCTAAGTCCAAAGCATCCTGTAAGTGGTGCATCCAGCTAACGGACGCCCCCAGTTCCTTACAGCCCCTTCTCTGGTAGCAGAGCACCTTCTAGAACCCGACTTCAGGGAATGGTCTTGTCTCTTGTTCCTGTTTTGCATGAAATTCTTGTAAAGGGCACTCACTACAGGAATTTTATTCTTAACCATTGCTATCTGTTTTGTTTTTGTTTTTCATCTTGGAACACCACAATCCTTTAGATGCATCCCACCTTTTTTCCTGTGTATATCACTGAAGACATCAAACTACACCTGTTGTTCTAAACAGCCCATGTTTATACTTATACTACTCTACTGCTTCTTAGGCTTCAACTTAAAGTTGTAAGTACTTCACTTTATTTTATTTACATGTTCATGAAATGTCATGCAGAGGGGGGGTTTATCTATACCAGTGTTTTCCAACAAGCAGAATGTGTGGTTTCACTCTCTTTTTTTTAAAATGAGAGTTTTTATTCTTACCGCCCTCCATCATGTTTCTCTAATATGAGCCCAGGCAGCTCACGTGGTCTCTAATGTAAGTATTTGCAGACATGCAATATTCAGAATGCATTGTTAATGGCACTCTAGCATCCCACCCCCACCAACAAGCCTTTGTTTTCAGAGTGATACGCTCTACTCTGTCGCAGTCACCCCTTCCCTCCTAACATCTAATCCTCGTTTCTGGAACGTATCTGGAACATGCTGTCTCCAAGTAGGAAGAAAGGGGCTACGGTGAGAGAACAGGCTCACTCACAACACAGCAGCTATGTCGTCACAGTATACCGTGCAATATTTTCATCCACAAGTGTAAGAGTAGAATGGGTACGGTCTAATCACATGTTTTACACTCTTTCCCATTACTTTTAATTAATTGAGTAATCCCTTACCCTTAAGTTAATTGAAATTCCTCCCAAATCCTGGCAATGGGTTAGTTGACAATCCTACTTTGAGATGTTGTTTGGCAAATGAGGAGAGCTCTCCGCGGATGTCTTGAGAGTAAGTTGTGGTGGAGCAGGCCAGTCGCCACCGGTCATTTCAAAATGAAAGAGCCCAGTGATCTGAAGCAGTAACAGACCAGGCCCGCTGCACTCCGGTTCACGCAGCAGACAAGCTCCTCTGAGGAGGGCGTGCGTACACGGGACTGTGACGAGTGGGCCAATTGCTTCCGCGAGAAGGCAGGAAGCTTCACTGAGCTCTTTTATATTCTTTCTTGTCTTTCCCTGAGAATCTTAGATTCTTTCCTTAATTGAATTTCTATTTATTTCCAGTGGTTCCTCTGACATCTCGTTACATATACTACTTTGTGGGTGCTGGGAAAAAATGACATCTCTGCTGTAAGAATTTCAGCTTTGTATGTTTTTATGCTTTAGCCTTTCAGAGAGGTTTGGCTCAGCTGCTCCATCTTTCTTATTAATTGAATCAATATGCTTCATGTTCCCATAATGAAAGCCTGGGATGAACTGATGGTGTCGGGAAGGTCACTATAGCTCAGGAAGTGTACGTTTTGAGCTTGCCTCTTTCCTTCTTTCTGACCTTCCAATTAAACTTAAAATTTTGTATTCTGCTCCAGAATTCAACTGCCCCCCTCAATACATTCTTAAGTATTTCATCTCCATTCCTGACATAAGTGCAAAGCAAGCAATTTGCCGTATTTCATATGGAGTCGACATGCCTTCATTTTGGCATTGACTCAGGCAAGGGTCTGTGGGGGCTAAAACATCAAATGCTTTCTGCAAATCTGCTGTCTTTTATGTCACTTAAGAGAGTGGCTTCCAATTTTTTTTTCAACTTAATTTCTTCCATTATCTTTTGCCCATGTGGTTTTGCTCATCTGAAGTTTGTAAAGGAGAATTGAACATTAGCATTAACGGTGATGATGTGATCATCCTAAGGACTAGGACAGGTTGTAATTTAGCCAGCAGCCTGAAACTGTAAGACAGGAAGCGAGGGAAGGGACTGTCTTTCTGCGTGTTGTTTCTTCACACTTTCACTACTTTTAAGAAAAATCTGTAAGTCCCCTCAAGCCCCGCAGCATAGCACAATATCTTACACAGAGCTGGGAATATGGGCTGTTAGTAATAATGTTTTCTTTTTTAATTGACATAACTAAAAAGAGATTTTTTTCCTCGCAGTAGTTTCCGTATGCTTGAACTCAGTGAAAAGTAAGCCAGTTTAAAGACGTGATGTGGACCTAGTGTGTAAAAATAGACACAAGTGACATAGAGGAGAAGGGGGAGGGGGGCACAGAAGAGTGTGGAATATAGGAATGGGAATTAGACATCGCAGTGTCCTTTCCATGTCTATATAATGAGGTACCTCAAGGGCTGATTGGACAAATGCAATACTCGTTAACCCCAACTAAGTGAATATTGATCTTTCATTATTTCTTGTTTTAATTCCTATGGTATTTCCCAACTGTGCCAAGATGTAGCATTTGAGCTCATTTTTGGGAGTTTCAAACTTAGGGGCTTGCATTCCTCCCTGTGCACGCTGTTAAGGAACGACCCATGTGAAGATACAGGGCTCAAACTTGACCTCCTGCTCTTAGTGCTTAGAATTTCCTTTGCCCACATTACCTATTGTCTGCCTTTGCTTGGAGCAGGACCTGGGTGCTTCTAGAATGCCTAGCCTGCCCCTTTGCTTTAAGTGATGGGGGGGCAAAAGTAGGGTTGGGCCTCTGCCATGTGACCCGTATTCTTTTCTCCACTTGCCCACCTTCTGCACAGAGGCTCAGGCAGCACCCCTTATCCTGATGGGATCTCTATTCCGTCCACCTCCCCTCATCCCGCTGCAACTCGTATTTTAAAATCACCACACACACAGAGAAGACACCTAGAATATGGTTTTCCTACTAAAATATAAATAAACTATATGCAGAATATCATGAACTGTCATTCTAAGTTGCACTGCCTTAGTCTTTTCTACAGGCTTGGTGGCGGGGTCGGGGGAGAGAGACAGGAAAACAGAGAGAAGAGGGAGAGAGCCCTCCTTACCACTTTTATTATCACAGCAGTAGTACTTCAATTCCATATAAATCCTGAAGTGACCTATTGCACTTGCTTCAGTGTCTAAAATGTAGACAAACCTATGAGACAGTCTATACCATAGTAAGCCAGGTGAAGAAGGAATTAATAGGTCACTGGGTCTGATACAGGAGACCTTTAGAAGTTCAAGGAAAGAAAAGGAAAGGAGAGGAAGACAGAGGGAATAGACAATAGACTGAAAAGGATCTCTCATTTACACAAGCAAAGGGCCAAATTCTAGAATCATCTGAACCCACCTCATTCTCTCTGACACTAGGGTTGCCAGATAAAACACAGAAAACTCAGATAAACTTGAATTTTAAGAACATTGTTTTTTTCTAATGCTAATTGTTTCCCAAATATTTGGGGGGGGCATAGTTATAGCACAAAATTATGTGGTGTTTGTCTGAAATACAAGTTTAACTGGGCATCCTAGTTTTTTATTTGCTATCTATCACTCCAGCTCTAAGATTCCACCTCAGTTGGAATTACTGCTTTCCTGGATCCAGTCCACAGTACTTAGTGTTTTAGGGTAGTTTTGTATCTTCAGTTCTTTCCATCTAGTTAAAGTCCTGCTAAAAGGTACATAAGGACATAAAGCTGCATAATATATATCTATCTATAAATAAATACATAGGTATAAAATCTTAGATGTTTTTGTACTCTCTGCATGTTTTCTTTCTATTCGTTGTCTTTTCTCCATTTAAATCTTATTATCACAGGTTATAATGAAGATACTAGAGATGAAAGTAGCAAAAAACCTTGGCTCGAGGATTAAACAATTCTTTTGAAAGAATACAGATTTTAAAAATTGCCTGATCTAAGTGGCTGGGGCAGTGTCACCAGAAAAGAAAACGTTTATATGCTGGTGGCCCTGGACTTCCCCACTCCATATTAGCAAATAGCAGATATGAAGCTCAAGGGCAAGTGTATGCAAAGGTGTGACTTTCTGTTATAACTCAATTTAATTTTATCTGGGGTCCCCATTCCACTGGGTTTGTTAAAATATAATCTCATCTCATTCAGGAGATTGAATACTCACTCAGTTTAGGGTATTGGATACAATCTATGTTTGGGGGTCCTATATGGTGTATCAGTTCTGTTGTGGCAGAGGAATGGAAACTAGTCCCATTCATTATCAGTGTCCCCATAGACCTCCTACAACCTCTGTCTCCCCCAACCACAAGGCTGCCCATTGTTGGCATCTGTTTACTCTGAGACCCCAAGACCATGCACTTCTTGATGTTGTTATGAGGTGCTCAGAGATCACCAGGCTGGTTTTGACATCCTTGACTCAGGTAAGTGCCTAAGAATTTCTGGTCAACCGCTCCAGGCACATACTGGGTCAGGTTTCTTAATGCTGTCTGTGGCCTTCCTGGGCTCCACCCCAAAAGCAAGGCATAGCTATTTCCTGTCCTTGGAACCTCAATTTGTCTGAGGGTCCACAGTACCTGTCAAGTTCTGCCTTATGGGGAGTGAATCAGGTGCAACACATTGTCTCAGGTCCCAACCATCATTCCAGGATTGATTTTGAGGGAACATTCGCAAATGTCTGAGTTGTCAAAATTGCAGAAGTGTTACTAGTTTTTAGTGTATAGATATCAAGAATGCTGCTGATCATCCTATGATGCCTGGAACAGCCCTCCCCAACAAAATTTCAATAGTGCTGAGGTTGAGAACGTGCTTGAAAACTGTGTGATCACATAACATTGATGAATTTCTCTGCCATTCTTATGATATACTACTCATTGTGGAAGTTTACATTGTAAACCTCAAATGTGAGATATGTGATACCATTCCTGGTCAGAATCTAAAGGAAATACACCCTTCTGCAAGGCATTTTATGAGTGCCATTTTGGTTGCAATCAAATTTTGCAAGTGCACCACAGGCCACAGGCTATAATAACAATGTTCTCATGTTAAAGAAAGTTATTACTGAAATGAAAGTAAGTAAATATGACAGGCAGAAAAAATTTATTTTAATTGATGTGCGTTTACTGATGTTTGCTTTTAACGTATGGCACTGATCGGGTAGCTTTTTACTAACATCTCAGTAATGACAGCATTAGGCACCTGCTAACTTTAAATTAAAGTCATTGAAGTGTACAAAGCAGACAGAAGTACTCAAATGCTCCAATTCAGTAATAACCAGCCATCTCAAAGACCTTTCCTTAAACGTAATATAAATCGTTCAGCTTTTAAAAAATTAAAGTGCCAAAGAATAAAAGAAATCTCACCTTGAAGGAATTTTAACGAGAATTTCCTAATGATAAGATCTATTACCAATATATGTGTCCTGATAATAAGAATACATTTTTCTTGCACATTCACGATTTTATTACTTTGTTGAATAACATTTAAATATTTTAGGCTTTTTCAAGTTCCCTTCCTAACCATTTACATTAGTAAGAGCTGCTCTTCATATTAGGGAGAGTAATAAAACCATTTCCATAAAATCATTTTAAGTTTTTCATATTTATAAATAAATGATAGATCTTTACTTCTTTTAAAAATCCCTTTGGAAGATATATATTTTTTTCTCTCAAGAATGTATTAATGCAATTTAGTGGACTCAGTTGTAAACTTGTATTAGTTCTTTGGGCACAACGTTTAGTTTCACCATGCCTCAGTTTACTCACTAGATTAATAAAAGTAATGGAAATTGACTGTCTCTAAGGGATAATCCAGAAAGCACTACAACATTTTAAAGGGAGTGAATAGCACAGATTGTCCTTGTATCACTATTTAGTTCTGAGCTCACTCAACCTAAATTCCCACTGCGAGGTGCGGAAGAAAAAAGGCCACTCACTTCAGTGACATCGCCAAGAGCTAGCCTGGACAGCAACATGGAAACCACAGTTCAGCACAGCTTGTCCAACTAAAACAACGTTTGCTTGATCTGTAAATTTGGCTTCCAGGTACAACCTTTAACATGCATGACTCCGGCCACCAAGGGCAACCTCAAATTAACATAAACTTTAAGTTAAAATTGCACGCAGTTCCAAAGTAATGCTTTCATTAGTCACATCTTAAACCAGATTGTCATGCCTACACGTCCCTTACATAGAAATTCTAGAATCCTCACTGATCCTTTGGCAACATGTTTAGTTTATCTGATTGGAGAAGTACGAAGCAGTTGTGTGGTTATTAGCGTGTTCATTGCAAACTGGCTGGTTGACCAAGCTATTTTAAGTCTCCTGAATAGACATGTCATTTGCCCTCAGGACAGTGGCACTGCTCACAGCATTACCGATCCACCCCTGTTGGAAGGAAAGGGAGAGGGGTATGCAAATGCTCCCGACGTGCTCTGACCTTGCACTCCACCTCATTACCTTTGTCAATGACAGCTTAAGGCAGGTTGTGTCTGTCATTCTTCCACCCTAGCAACCCAACAAGAACAGTAAGAGAGACTCAAGTCCATTACAGATCTTTCGAAACTGCCTCTTCTTTTGAGGGAAAATTAGTTTGTTATTTACTGAGGTCAAAAGAATTACCAAAATTCACAGTGAGAACTCATTTTCGTCCTTACTTGGTTGAAGGACAATGCTGATGACTTGTTTACAATTCTGTTGTATCCAGTACATGTATAGCAATCTGTTTGCTGTAAATGTGTTCATTCTTCGGTTGTTGGACCGTATGGTTACAGACCTCAATAAAAATTAGGGGCTAAATTGGGATTCATACACTTTACCTTTAACTCCATTATGCTGCTGGGTAGGCATTCCTATGGGCTGCCTAAACACATAATATAGACACATTTGCAGACAAAACTATTCTAATCTTGATTAATCCATTCACTCCAGGTTCAGTGTGAAAGACTATATCGCATGTGGAAAAATCCCCAAAACTGGGGACAGACAAGGAGATTTATAATAAAAATACTGTTTTCAAAGCCAGGATTATATTAATTATGCAACCAGTGCTACTTTGCTTAAATTACCTCAGCCTCTGCATTTGAAGAGCCTTATTAAATAGCTATGCCCCTGCATATTTAAGAGACTATTTATATTGTGGAGGATTGCTCTATCATAATTCTGTGTATTTTACTTCTTTCTTCTCCCTTCTCCTTCTCCACCTCCTCACCAAGGTACATGTGCAAAAAGAAAAGAGAAAAAAGAAAAATACTTCAATTACACAATCTTGCCATACAAAGTAAATACATGAAATTTCAACAAAAAAGAAGAGAGGGACTCAGTATAAAAATGCCAACTGCTCTCTGACAAAAGTTCCTCGTAGGCACTGCAGTGTTCCCGAATTTGTTTAAAGCAATTCCGAATACCGTCCAAATACTTTTCCCTTGCAGCATGAATTAATTTTAGCTGACAAAGTACAAGTCATCCCCACTCATCTGCAGTTCGCATCAAGTAAGCAAGTTAACACTTCCAGAGGAAGAGACTGAAGTTACTCTTCATTCTCCTTTGTTTGGTAACTTTCAGGACAATAATGAACTGCTTGCCTTGGAAAAAACTCTGCTCACGAGAGAAGCACCTATGTGTCCCCATTAAGACAGTCACTCTAAAATCACATTACTTGTATTGAAAGCAAAGAATATGAGAGTCACATGCAAAGCTTAGCTAACATTGGGCTTTTTATGAACCCCTTTTTTGGGTGGTGTTTTGAAGTTTATTTATTACAGTGTCACCAATTTGTTCGATGGGCTTCTTAAGACGTGAGTGTGAGACATCCCCTGGCCCTTGCGACAGAAAAAAACTAATTAAGATGGGACAGAAAGGTGGAGGATCTTCCTCAAGACTTCCTTGGTAGAATCTGACAAAACTGACTAAGGAATTGTATTAAAATATGATGCCTCCGACAAAAAAACATCAACTAATAATCCCTACCTCATGTGTGCCCATATTAGAACCCATCAACATGAGGCTAATGGAACTCAAAGCGAGGGTCATGTCAAAAATAATACTAGCCTTAGGGGTAAATATTAAGACATTGTGTAGGAGGCGATAAAATGAGTATTCGACATTTTCTCCTCTTATTAAAGAAATGTCTCGAGTCAATTCAACACTCTCCTTTCAACAAGCTACTCAAGAGACAAAGGAGTCATTTCTTTTTTAAAAAGGAAAATCATAATGAGTATAATTAAAATTTTAGCTTAATGTTCTACTGGAGAAGGACATAGAGTTAGATAATACCAGCATTGCAGAATAGAAAAATTAGTTAATATTGAGGTATGAAATATATTAAATAATTGTTTTCTCAGCAAAGTGTCTTTCAAGTTGTTTTGAATGCTCAAAATGCTAATTTTAAAATTAATTTGTTTAGCATTTTTAAGTATATGCTATGCATTTTAATTCAACACAGGCTGAAAGCTAAAAGCATGTGTCTCATCAGAGATGCGATGCATTGAGCTGCTGGTTCAGAAAGAAAACTATGTGACAGAAAATAAAATTAATGAGCATGGCTATTCTAGAATCTTTCGTTAAGGGATGTGTTTTGGTTAGATAACCCACTTCCATGGCTTCTCTCTTGTTTTTAGTGTGATCACTGGGAGAGAAAGGTTTTTGTTGAAATTATTCCAACCTGGCCAGCACCTAAGGACTCACCCCATTTTTTAAAAAGTGTTTGGAAACACACAGACTTGTCAAAGGATTAAAACATAGGGGCAATTCTCTGTTCTAAGCAAATGGTATGGAACACTGGGATATTAACCAATTAAAGTTTGAGCTGTTGAGACAATCCAAAACTTTTTTTCTTTCTCAGGTGAGAAAACGATTCCATGCCTGATCACTTTTACTATCTACATTTGAATTTGAGGGTGATGGCCTTCTGTTTGTATGAACATAAAAGTTCGGTTTTTAAAGTTCACCCAAAATTTAACTTTGCTTCCTTCCCATAAGCCTAGTATTTAAAGTGCATGGCTTTCTCTTTAGCCCACAGTTTAGAACACCTGTATTAAAAGCTCTTCTCAGAGTATTTAATTATTAATTAATTTGATCTAGATTTTTCTCGCAGGCTCATTTAAGAAATGAGATGTTTAAGAGTAAGTCTAATGGCCACATTAACTATGTATTCTCCAAGATCCCATAAATTCCATTAATGAGTTAAAGTAGATGCATGGAAGTCAAAGTGTACCTGAATCATATAGTCTCAACTGATGCAAAAAAAATGCTTTGTGCTTTATATGAAGATCTTCAGTACGTGCATTATTTATCTAAATAGCTTTAGTGTCTTTGCTGAAACCAGAATTGAAAACAGTCACCATCATGTTATTGAAGGTCTCTTAGATACCAGAACCTTCTTTGCTTTGGTTTGTTTCTTAGGGAAAAAAACCCCAACTGTACCTTTAAATGAATTTTTATGATTTCTGTTGTTAGAAGGCCATCACCCTCAAACAAAAACAAAAACAATATAAACCAATGTGTCTTCTTTTACCTTGGCTTCCAAAAGAATTATAAACAAATTTAGTGCCCAGCTGTGACAATCTGCTCACACCAAGCATATCCCTGCTCCCTTCAATGTGAATTCCTCTTTTATTTTTGAAATACAGTATTAAAGAATAATTTGCATCCCATTTAAAGTGTATTCTTTGATATTTTCTGACAAATAAATATAACCATATGATTATAATGAAGATATAGAACATCGATGTTACCTCAAAATTTTTCCTTGTGCACTTTTTCTAATTGTCCTACCCTAGGGGCAAATATTAATGTTTTCTGTCACCAAAATTTACCTTTGACCATTTTAGAATTAGATATACATAGAATTATACAATATTGTTTTGTGTGCCTGTCTTCTTTTGCTTAGAAAAATTTTATCTATATTACTTTTATTTTTTCCAAATGAAATGTTTTTGGCTATTCTTAAACCCTCTAGGTGATGAATCTTTTTTAATTTAGCTGGTTTTTATGATTTTTTTTCTTTATTTCTGGTTTTCAGAGATTTAATATAATATGCCTTGGCAAAGAGTTCTCTTGGTCTTTGTCCTGCTTGGGTTCATTAATCTTAGTTCTGTGAGTTTATAGTTTAAAAAAAATTAATGACTATTATTCCTTTAAACATTGTTTTTTAACTGTATTCCAGGGACTCTTTTTTTCTGTATGTTATTATCCCACAGGGCGCATTACTAAAGCTATATTAAACTTTTTTAAAGTTGTTTTCTTTCTGTGCTTTAGTTTCACTGGTTTTTATTGCTATGATTGGAAGCTCACTAATCTTCCCTTCTGAACTCTAATCTGCTGTTAATCCCATCAACAGAAAATTTCATTTCAGATATTATAACTTTCTCCTTTAGGAATTTCATTTGATCCCCTTCCTTGCCTTTTAAAAAAAAATCTACTTTGCTTTTCATTGTGTTCGTGTCTTTTAAAACACTTTTGGCAGCTTGCCCGTTCTTACTAGGTAGTCTCCTCACCTCTGCCGTTTTTAGGGGTGTCTCAGTTGACTAATTCTTTTTCTGGTTATGAATTACATTTTTTTTCATTTTTTTGGACATCTCTCAATTTTTAGTCAATTCTGAACATTGCATATGTTAAATTGTTGAGTATCTAGATTTTGTTTTCTTCCCTCAAAGAATGTTGATTTTTTTTGGGGGGGAGAAGGGTCAGTTAAATTACTTTTGATTCATATTGATCATTTTAAAATTTGTTTTTAAACTTTCTTAGGGTAAGGTTCAATTATGCTTTACTCTAGGGCCAGGTGTTACTACCAAGGTGCTGTGTTTCTGGGACTCTATTAGATGACCTTTGGTGTTCATCAAGGTCAACCCACTCCGCCAGGTCAGAACTCACACATCACTCAGTCCTGTATAAACTCAGGGGTTGGTTCCACTTATAGTCCCTGGGAGTTTTTGGTCTGCTCTCCTGGAGTTTCACTCTACCCTATAGTTAATTAACGTGGGCTAATATTCAGCAGCAGACTCAAAGAGACCCCTCCACAGATTCTTGAGCGCTATGTCTGGGTAGCTCCCTCTTCTCTGCTACTCTCCTCTAGAAAGCCCCGTGGCACCAGCCCTGATTTCTGTCTTCTTGTCTCAGTCAGAATTCAGGTTTTCCCTTTTTGCTCTCTGAACCAAAATGTGCCCTAGGCAGAAAGTCAGGGTGTCTGTAGGGCTCACATAATTTGTTCCCTTTTCCTCAGGGACTACAGTAGTATGGTACCTGTTGACGTGTCCTTGATAATAGTTGTTCATGCATTTTGTCCAGTTTTCTAGGTGTTTTTCAGCAAGGGGGAAAGATAGCTACTAGTAACCCTGTCATGGCAGAAGTGGAAGTCAACAGTCTGTTTTACTACTTTAATTTCTTTAGTTATACTGTGTTTAATAATGTGAGCCATGCTATATCCTTTTGGGACACAAGTATATACAGTCTCTTTAAACCCATTAGAAATACTCTGAGGAAAAGGAAAAAACATACTTTTTATGACCAAGAGAAATAAGAGCTAAGAAGGCTTTTAATTATTCCTGAACTTGCCTAAGTTATTTGGTGACTATTTGTGTTTTAATTCCCTGACGACCCCAAGAGATGGACATAAAAGGAGGTTTAAGTTGGACAAAAAGAACATTTTTTATCTTTCAGATGAGTGAACATTAAAGGTCTCTTTCACAAAAACTTTGGAGTCAGCCTTCCTTGGCACTCTTAAGAAAGAACTAGACATCAAATGTTTTAGACAACCATTTGCCTAAAAACAGAGTGTGTTATGATGCTTTAATTCTAAAGTATTCAACACATTTTGAACTTTCTGTGTGATTTTGTTGCAACAGAAATGGTAAAGAGTTATCGTTGCCAAACTTAATATGAAATAACACCTTTGCGAATAAAATTCACAATGTTTTAATTATAGAATTCTAAAATCATTGGAATTTGTTTTGTAAAATAATTCTATCACCTGTGCCTGAGCACTCATGCCCTTTATAGCCCATCTCTAAATGAGGCAAATATGGCCTAAGTGCAGCAGTCCTAAAAAAATGACGGGTAAGGGCCTAAATCTGGCTGTAGGTATTGCTGTGAAAGAAAGCATCAGGGTCATTTCTACAAATAGAGCCTTCAGTGGGACAGTTTAAAAAGCACCACAAATACGTATACATTTTAATGCACTTATCTATCACATTACTTTATTAACAGCTGTATATGGCATCCTGCACAGATACCTTAACTATCAGGACCCAGTCCACCAGCATAACCCGGGCTCATCAAAGTCAAGAAAGAGGTAGGCTTGGTGAAGTCTTCCACAGAATTCCCGTAAGAAACTTCATGCTCAGAGATGTTTTCCTCCAAGTTTCAGATGCCTGCTGAGACCTCTTTGCTGAATCACTGGTATTCTTGATCAAAAGCCAGTTGTACATATGGCTCTCAGATGCCAGGCATGTTGGTACACTGGTTTCTTTTGGTCATTCCAATGTCAGTTTAAATATGACTTCATCAGAAAAATCTTTTGCGAGCTACCCAACTAAAATAGTCCTTCTCTGTAGCACCTTTTCATTTTAACCTTTTGCATGGAACTTATCATTATCCAATATTTTTCTTCTTTGTTTACTCACTTATTTACTTGAGTATTGTCACTTGTCCTCAGTTGCCACCCACACGCAAATGACATGTTAAATACTTGGAGGCAGGAGCTTGTTCTGTTGTTCACTTACATATCCCTGGCATCTAGAATAGTCCTTGATAAGAAGAAATGAGTCAATAACTATGTGAAATGGAGAAAAGATGGCTATCAGGAGATAATAGAGGAGCTGAGGTCCACCTCACAGACCCAGTAATAAAGCAAACCTGAACAATGGCAATAATTGTTGTTTTCCTGTCATACTATAATCACAGCTACAGTTCTGTCACTTTTTCTCAGTAGCCATTTTGTAATTGCACATGGAAATTAATCCTACCTATCAGTCACAATTGTTCTCATAAGTCATTATACTACTTTAACTCTACTTTGGCCAGTGAGGATGGTTGTGGGAAAGGGAGACTGAGTTCGGGTTTTAGAAATAAGTCTGTTTGGGCAAGCAGGAGTAGTATTTAGGCTATAAATGTTCAGAAAATAAATTGTAGTCCCATGAAGCATGAGCTCCTTTGTTGTTCTGGAGCAAAGTAATGGGGTACAAATGGAGGACGCGAGAGCATAAAGTGAGTGACACCTATCTGTCCAGATAGGCAGATGGCGAGGAAATCCAAGACGTCTCTCTGTTGGCCACCACGTCCTTTGCCAAAGTGACAAGGTCTTGGAGGAAGACAAAAGAACAAGACAGGATCATTTCTCAGAGCTGAGACCACTCAGTATTCCTCATGAAGTTGAAGCCCACAGCAGTCGATCCCCCCGATTTGAGGTGGGGCTACCATGAGATGGTTTAGGAACAGGAGCTGGAATCAAGCAATGGCTTCTACACTTACCGGCTGAATAACTCTGAGTCACTTCTTCAGTTTTTCAAATCTTGGTTTCCTCAGTTTTAAAATAGAGTGACATCCACTTTACTAGGTTGTTGGAGGATTAAGGATAACCTATGTAAAGGACTCAGCTCAGAGCCTGTTACTTGATGACTAGTACATGAAGTGTTACTCTCATGATTATTTATCATCTATTTTTTTTATGTCATGTTGGGCTGCAGTGGGGCATTGAGGTGCAGAGAACAGGGACTCCTCTGACATCTTTTGGGTTGCACTCTCATTTAAAGACCCTAGAATAATTTTGTTTAAGATATTAATGCTTCATGGAGAGAAGATTCAATAGGAGGCCCATTAGAAGTATTATTTTAGTTTTCATTTATTGATCTGTGGAAGTTAAGGAAGGACTGTAACTGAAGATCAAAATGCAAACACTACCCATTAAAATAATTTTACACAGAACTGTATCTCCATAGGTTATGTAAAGCCAAGATTTCTAGGCATTGGCAGACCTTAGAGAAAATCTATTACCTATTAAGAGACACCAGATAGTGAATATTGAATTGTTTGGGTTTAGAATCAAAATTTCATTTTTCTCAGATGTGGAATATACATAATTATACTTTTCAAAATATATTATAGCATCATTTCTTATTCGATGGATACCACTAAAGCAATTAAAGGATAGCTCTGTTTCACAAAAACCAACGAACAATAAAGCAAAACTAAAGGCAGAGATAACTGAATTCTGATGAGAAGTTATTTTCTTGAACAATGAGGTAGTGCTCAACATTGTGCTGCAAGGAATTTATGAAAACACAATTTTACATGGTGATCCAAGACATAATTGCAAAGTTATTGAGAATGTTCTAAGTATCAGAATTTTTTCACTTCAAGTAAAAAGGATAAGGAATTCATTGATTTTAAATAATGACATAATTTAAAGGAGAAAAAAGAAAAATAATTAGCCAAATTACTTGTATATTTCTTTAAAATGTCAAAATAAACATATGTCTGGCTGACGTAACATCAAAAGTATGTTTACCACTTCAAAAAACAAAACAAAACAAAACAAAACAAAAACCCAAAACCAGGGAGTTCCCTGGTGGTGTAGTGGCTAGCTTCGGTGCTGTCAATGCTGTGGCCTGGGTTCCACATATAGCACAGTGAAAGGAAATGATGTACTTATTACAAGTGATAAATTAGCACTTTATCTTTGTGTTTCAATTATGTCTTATGGCATGAATGAAAGATTCCTGATATGGGGGCTCAGGGGAAAACGTAGGCTATGTGTGTGTGGAAGGAAGCATACCGAGGCTGATAGTCAATTTCTCAGTCCAAGTTGTAGTTAAGGAACTTGTTCAGTAGCAAATGATTGATTTAGCAACAATTTAGAGGCAACTCAAGGAGTTTCTTGGAGGGTATGTCAAAGGTGACCACTCTGGGATGTATTTGGGAACCTGAATTCCCTTGGCCTTGAAGCACTCCACAGCCAACTATACAAGTGCAAGGGGGAGTGTTTTGGAGCCACCAGTGTCTTCTCAATGAGCACATATGCACTTCTCTAAGTGGGTGTTTCAGCAGCTGCTGATGGAAACATGAATTTTCAGACACATTCAGCAGAGAAAAATGAGATATTTTGATGGAGATATATTATCCTGTCCTGTTTGTAGCAAAAAAAAGCAGTAAAGTGTTTTCTGCAGGGTCAAGTAACAGAAAAGTCATCAGCTAGTAGAAGGCAAGGCATTCATGCAGCAACGTAACAGAGTGGACAGAATGTGAATTAGGCCGAAGTCAAGGATTACAAAGGGAGAAAAAAAGCAGCGGAAGGCAGAAGGCAGAAGGCTGTGCACAGACGGCCCCTACTACAAGAGACACTCCGTACTATAATGTTGATGGTACGTGGAGAACCAAGGTGCAGAGCTATGAAAGTCTTCCATCAGAGGAGGGTGCTATACCTTAATTTACTTTCCTAAAGACCTGGTGATTTCTAAATGGATTTTGAAAATGCAAAGACTGTCCTTTGGGGTGGCCTTTAACACCCACAAAAAAATCTATGATGCTGCGAAAAGACATCCTCTCTGAGACAAGTACAGCTTGTCAATACGTAGCCACGGGTACAAAGCAAGGATTGGTACGGAAACAAGGGAAGCATGGCCTGTGAGAGAACTAGCGTCTGCTTTGTTCACTACACTAAAAATTCATTCCTTGACTGTTGTGTTGTTGTTGTTGTTTGTTTTATTCTGTTTTGTTTTGTTTTATTCTCCATGGCTTCGCATTTACACAGCAAACATTTATTGAGCATCTAATATAAGCCAAGATCTGCCAAGCTGGGGATTCAGATTCCAAAGACACCTCTCCGCCTAGGAAATTTCCAAGGGGATCGGTAGGAACTGAAGTCATGTTACTCTTCTCAAGTAGATAATGCATTGGTAACTGCCGACATAATGCATAAAGAGAAAAACAGGAAAAAAGAAATAAACCAGTTTATGAGTGAAATTGTGCGTCTAGTGCATTGGTTACTACTCTGGTCTTAGATTATGCTACAGAAGTGAGCAAGACAGAGAGACAAGATTTTTTATTTCTTTGTTATCTAAACCTTTAGCACAATTAATGAGGCAGACTTATGTGAAGAAATTCGAATCTTTTACAAAGCCTTTTTTTAAATGGCATGTTATGTAACTTTTAATTGGATTATATCATAGACCTAATTCATAAGAGTATGTAAAGTGTACAGGGAGTAAAACTACAGTGTTTTTCTTAATGTTGAAAAAGGCATTGCCAAGGTGATTTACATAATTAAAATTCTGTGTTTATAAGTATGCACATGCCACACAACTCAAGCTAACAACCAGACTGTCGAAACTCCCACCAGCTTCATGCAAAGGAAAGTTTGCCCACTTTGTCACTGGTTTCCACGTAAATAAAGCTGCTTTAGGAAACAGAGAAAAATAAACGGAAAATCTTTTCATCTCAAAGCTTTTATAAAGAAACAAAGCATTATTAAAAAAAAAATAAAGCATAGTCAAGTACAATGCATAAAGACCCAAAAGATTAAATAATCTGATGATATTAGCTTTTTAAAGATGTATAAATGTTGTAAGATTTTTGTGAATATTTTGGATTGCTTTATTTAGAAATCAATCTAAGGAGTCATTAAGAAATATAAGCTCTTTAACCTATTACGATCAGATTTTTATTTGTGGCCTTGGCAGCCTTAATGTACCTGCACATTATGGATATGATTCCACGAGCACAATCATTTTAAAAAGCATATTGAAGTTCTATTAGACGCCAAGGAGGATGCGATTGTAGAATACCCAAATCTTTCTTTTTTTGGGGGGGCAGATTCAGCCTTCAATGCCACTTCCAGCAGCAGAAGAAAGCTTGCAGACACAGAGTTCACTGAATTGACACTGAAAACAGACTTTTAGAGTTTTGACACATTTTTGCTTTTGTCTTAAAAATAAGACTAGTTTAGTTCTCAATGATATATTTTGACAATTGTTTTTGATGTGCTATAAAGTCGTACTTTTTAGTTCTTTAATATATTAAAAAGAACAAAGAAGAAGCCAGCCTTAGCAGAGGACTATTTTTCATTTTGGAAAATTAAATCCTTATAATGAACGTCATGGGTTGATTTGTGTCTCCAGGAAAAGGGTGTGTTGATAACCTCAAGTACCTCAGAATGTGACCTCACTTGGAGATAAGGTCACTGAAGATGTAGCTAGTTAATTTAAGATAAGGTCACACTGGAGTCGTCGGGTGGGCCCTAATCTGATATGATCCGTGTCCTTACGAGAAGCCGAGAGACACACGGGCAGGAGACACAGCGAGAAGTCAGCCTTGCGAGGGAAGGAGAGAAACACGTGGGAAGACACATAGACACCCAGACAGCGGGAGAAAGCGAAGGCTGAGGTTGAAGTCATGCCACCATCAGCCTCAGGATGCCTGGCACCACCACAGGCTGGGAGAGCAAGGAAGGCTCGTCCCCAGAAGGCTTCAGAGGGGGCACACTCTGTTTACACCTTGATTTTGACCTTTTGGCCTCCAGAGCTATAAGAGGATACATTTCTGCTGTTTTAAGCCATCCAGTGTGAGGTCATTGTTTTGTACAGTAACCTAGGAAACCAATATAACAAGTATGACAAAGTTTCAAGTTTTATTCACATGGCTATTTAAAAAAGATATTCCTTGGAGATTTGACACACCGGCCCAAGAACGCACGCTTCCCAGGTTCCCAGGTTTTCACCCCTATCTCACAAGCAGCGTGGGGCTGGGATCTTCACCTGTAAAATAAGCACTTGTGGATCTTTGCTTTGTTTTCCTTTTGTTTTTGAGGTAATCATATACATTTCCCCCCTATTTTTCTTCTTTCACCTGTCTCTATACTTTTCTTCTTTATCTGCCATTATCATTGCACTCATCATCACAATAATTGAGTCTTATTTTGGTTAACTCAAACTGATAATCCAAAATGATGTGATCATCATGACATTAAATGAGATTCATGGCAGATAAGAGGATGTTAATTTCTCATCCCTGCCACCAGAGTATTTGTTAAAAAAATCATTTCACTTCTGATATTTAAAGCTTAAGTCCCCTCCAAACCAATAAAATTTTCCATTTGAGAGGGGAAAAAAATGTGTGTGTGTGTGTGTGTGTGTGTGTGTGTGAGAGAGAGAGAGAGAGAGAGTGTATGAGGGCTGTCTGAGAAAACATCCAGCCATAAATGCCTCTATTTTTCATATTATATGGCTGGATACTTTCCAGACAGCCCTTGTATATACTTGGGGGTGCCAGATTAATATATGCACATTTTAAGAGATGTGATCTATGTTTTAATTTTCAAAGTTGAATTGAATTACAGTAGCAATGTGTACCATGACGTTCACTCAAAAGATGGCATTAAACAAATGAATGCTAGCATCACCATGTGACAGGCAGGAGAGTCAAAGAAAATGGCAGAAGTGGGGTTGTCATTTGAGGAGAGCAAGACCATTTTGGAGGGGTATTGGAAATTCGGGAATGTTGTTTGAGTTTCCCCATGTTCTCCTGACTTAGCACCCCTTGACTTCTACCTATGGGGACCTCACAGGACGTGGTGTGCTGTAGATAACCAGCTGCACTGGCAGTACTTTGGGAAGAAACTGAAATGGCATGTGCAGTGATACAAGTGGGCACTGTGGTCAACGTGGCGCAGGCAGTAGTTCGCTGTAATGAGAAGTGTCTGGATGCTGATGGTGACCACTTCGAGCACCTCTTATAACTGTAGAAGTCAAATGTAACTTATATTCATCTTTTCTTATTGGTATATATTGAGTATTATAATTTTAATGCAGTTTTTTCCTTTCTTAAAATGTGTATACTTTTTTGGCACCATTTATCTATCTATCTATCTATCTATCTATCTATCTATCTATCCATCCATCTATCTGTGTGTGTGCATGTGTGTATACCCTGTTTTTTCAAGTGTCTGCTACCAAAATTTTAATGTTGTATTTAATGCCTAAACTGGAAGCACTTTTTAATCAGCTCTGTGCTTGTAACCTCCTTGGCCTGGTGAGGAGAATATTTAAAGTTCTTTGAGATAATTGTAGTTTCAGGGGAGAGAACTCCCCTGTCTTTTGAAAAATGCACTAGGTACTGTGAAGACTGAGCTTCAGTGACAAAGAGGCTCCAACACAGAGGACGAAACAAAAACAAACAAACAGAAAATAGAACAAAACCAAAAAACAGACATTACTAGAAAGTCACTCACATGACTTTTGCAGTAAGTAGCGTAGAGTGGCAGAGATTCTGGTCTATGCAGTCATTTAGGACCTGAGTTCTCCTGTATTTTGGTTTTCTACCTCTTAATGCATTGTCCTCCTCTGACTGTTTAAAGCTGTGTTCTTTACAGGGGGCAACATGGAAGGAACATGGAAGAATGTATGTCCAATTTTCTAAGATTCAGACTCAGAATTAGAACTCATCTCTTCTGCTCACATTCCCGTGGCAAGAATTTAGTTATATGACCTAAATAACTAAATTAACCTCAAGAGGGACAAATACATACTCTTTCCCTGGACAGGCATAATTCTTGTTACAAATCTTACAAAGAAAGGTGAGAAAAAATTTCAGTGACAGTAGCAGTCTCTTCCAAAAAGATATTCTCAATATAAACTGAAATATTTATTATCAAGAACTTAATTACTTACTATATGTGGAGCTTACAAAACCATTTAAATGACTTCCAGTCCTAATAATATTGGCATTCGTGATGTCATGCTATCCCTTGTTGATATATTTGGGTACCCTTTAAGCATTTTCAAAACAAAATTTTATGTCCAACTTTAACACTCAATCAACTTTTATTTGAAAAGATCCTAAAAAAACAGTAGGGTAAAGAAATTGGATATTATTTCATTAATTTGTGGAAAGGAGCAAAGCAGGAAATACAAAGCAATGTTTATGGATTTTCCCAAATTGTCTCTTCTGAAACAATTGAGAATGTTTAGGATAGCAGGAGAGAGAAGTTTCTGTAATAATAGTCTTTTTCTCGCACACTGATTAAGAGAGGAAGATAGAAATGTTGGAGAAAAGAAGGGAGGAAGGTGAAGAGAGAGAGAGAGAACTTCACATAACAAAAATTAAAAAAACATTGTAAGGAGTAGAGGTGCAACAGCAACAATGAATCTGGTTTTGTAGAGAAATAAATTTGGAGGCCATAGAAAAGTCCAGTTCTTATGTGTGATAATTACGGCCCTCCCTCTCTTTACACAGTGAATTTCTTTTTCAATTCTAGAAAGGACCACTTTTGGTCAGTACATATATTCCCTTCATGATGCTGCTATTAATAGTATCCACATTTTTTATTCCCTCTTGGCTCAATAAAGCAGTTACTAGCAAGCTTTGCAAATTATGGCACCTACTATTTTGGTTTTATTTCCTTAGATGAACAATTTCCTAAAAAATATTCCATGAAATACTTGCATTTTGAAAATCAAATTAAATTGGAATTCATTCAGGATTTGGTTAGTTGTTGTTTTTGTGTGTTATTTATGGCATTTATGAGTAATTTATGGCATTCCTAAGGGTGCTCTGAGAAATCACAAAAATAGAGGTGAAAAACCATTACTCTCAAAGGATTAAAATTCCAGTTATGATAGGTGCATTTCTCCAAGTCCAGGCAAAACAAAACAAAACAAAACAAACAAAAAAAGATGACAGCCATCATTTGGGCTTCTACATTCTTCCATCGTATTTGCAGAGAGTTTGGTCATGAAGTATTTCCCGGAGGCATTATGCTATGTGAAACCATTTTTTCAGGTCAAAAAAACCTGAAACAGCCAAACTTTGGTCATAATGATGACCCTGAGTGGTGGCAAGAAACTTAAACATCAAAGAGATTCAACAGTGTTCTTTATACTCTGTTTAACTGAAAGTAGAAGATTGTACTCTTCCAGAAAATAAAATTAATTCCACCCACAAGAACAAATAAACAAGCAAATCAATGTGTCAGGGTAACTCTTACTCAAGAAGGTAAGTTTGTCAGCATTCCCCTGTGGAAAACGTTCCAGGCATAGTCACTTGTCCTGACTCCTTTGGTGTGGGCAGGTCTGACTTCCAATGACCGGCAACTTCACTCTTTGAACAGGTACTTCCTCGGTCTCCTGTGCCCATTCTGTCTACAGCTACACAGCCCCTGGGGCAGCACGCCCTAACAAGTATCCTAGCAGACTCCTTCTTAGGTAATATCCCCTTCTAGTTGTATTTATGCTTTTCTCAGAGGTTGTCCCCAGACATGAAGCAAACTGATTGATAGTATGCCCTACCATAGTCCACTCCGCCTTCTCAGCCTCCTGCTGGTACATCCTGGGGTCACCTCCCAAACGACTTACTTGACTGAAAGTAGGGTCTTGTAGGAATAGAAACCAAGACTAGTCCCCACCATTGAACATTCTGGAAAATCAATGTTGATTGTTCTTTTCCATACAGAGATTTATTTTCCTTAGCTCTGTGTTGGCCTAGAGTCCCTACTGTACTTGATAACTAAAGGTGACACAGTCCTTAAGACCATCAACTCCCTGTGCACTGTATTTTATAAGATGAGGAAACTGAAGCAGAGAAATAATCTGTTTCTCTTGGGCCATGGAGCAATGAAGAACACAGCATCAAGTAAGTTAGATTGGGTGATTTGAATCTTGGCTCCACTGACTTATTAGCATTTATTAGCAGGTCTGCTAGCAATTGACAAATGTGGAAATAGGAAATGTAATTAAAGGCTACAAAATAAGGAAAGAAATGGTCCTCAATCCCAAATGAAATAAAACTGGATTAGCAGAAGGTGAACAATCATAGAAAGAAAAGTGTTTTACACTTAGAGAGAACATGCAGAGATCATCAATGATAGCATACATTGATTCAGACACCAGAACATTAAATTCTGAAGCACAAAGGCTCATGAGCTAGACTATTGTATGTTGAATCCTGACTCCACCTCTCACTGGCTAAGTGATTCAGACCAATTTGCTTAACCTGTCTGTGTTCCCCAATTCTCTTCTGAAAAATGGGGATGATGATGATAATAGGAACTAGCTTAGAGGATTGTTGTGGGGACTAAAAAAGATCATGCTTATCAAGGAACTGGTGTATACTAATCTCAACAAACACCAATTTCCATGATCACTATTGGCCAAATGGCAGTGGTGGAGAAAATTCCAGGTCCAAGACTCTTAACCATCCTACCTCACATACCCTCAACAGTGGTGGAAACTAACATTTAAACCCACATCTAATGTGAAATGACTGCAGCAAATTAAAAATTCCCTTCTCGCTATCGGTGAACTCACAATTTGGTTCTCCTCAAGCATGTTTCTCCCTCACTTAATTATGTGATACAGTACAGTTTATTTTACAACCTTTTTTCCCTTTCTGACACAGAGTAGATTAACTCTTTTATGTGTGTTTTCTCTGCTTAATTAGCTGAGCACTTTAACCTTACATTTATGCCAAATTAAGAGAATCAAAGCTGTGAAACCTGACACACAACAGCACTGCAAACTTAACAATTTAAATATGCTGTGTAGGTGCAGGGTGTGCTCATGGTAATACTTTTTTTCCCTTAATGAAAAATGTCAACAAGCAGACAGGCAGTCGTGAATACAGAAGTGGTACAGCTCGAACTTGCCCTCCTGAAGTACTAGCCTTTATTCCTGGATTCTCTCCTATTTAGTCAACAGTCTTGGGCTCCCAAACTCATATTAGATTTGTAAATATCTTTTTTGCTTTTTTGAAATTCAGCTTAATGTTGTGAACCTACTTCCCAAGCAAAAGCATTCTGTTGAGACTAGGAAAGTAGAATGCTTCTACAAATTTATCTTCCCTACTATTTTAATTAGAACAGGCTCAAGGGACGTATGGAAATAAAATTATTGACTCATCTGAAATTAAAAGATCCTCATTGTGTTTTCTGCAAGAAATGTAGCATTAGGCTTGCTAAGTAATGATTTTCCAATTTTAATTACATTAAATTCTGCCTTCCTAAATTCCTGCTGTCACTCTAATTAAAGGGACATTTCTCATTTCCTGCACAGAAGGCCTGCTTTGGTACAGTGAAACCATTTCTCTATAATTTCCCAGAGCCTGTTTTGCACTTTCAAGTTGGTAAAGTTTTTTTTTACTGACAGATTAATAAAATGCTTAACATTCCTTGCAGCTGGTATATAAGCTAGGACATATACACTTGCTATAGCACTTAATCCAATGGAGAAAGCCTTTAGATGTATGTTTTGCTAAAAAATAAAAATGTGGGCTCGTGCAACTAAGTATTAATATTTTAAAAATTTCTCGTGAACATATCCAAAATCTTAAACATGTTCTTGAGATTATGCCACCTCCTAGGGAGGAAGACATGTCGGAGGCATGTCTCATAACTTTTGCCTGTTCTTCTTCCCTGAAAATAACCCCAAGCTTTGTTCAATTACTTATGGATGTTTATTTTCAATTTTGATGATGATATTCTGCAGATGGCAGATTGGATATCCCACAGGACCGTGATTGCATGACTTCATGCAATAAATATATTTCAAGCAATTAGCATTAGCAATATATGTAAATTGGAAATGCAATAAAAGGATACAAACTAGGAAAAAAAATGGTTCCTGTTCTCTGACAAAACAAAACTGGGTGAACACAGTACAAGATGAACCATCAGAATCAGAAGTGTTTTATGCGTAGAGAGACCACACAGAGATCACTGGCGGTACACAGACATAAACACTCCACTATGCGCTTGTTCATTGATACCTTCTCAAGTGCACTTAAAAAATGCTTTCAGAACACTTGACATAGTCAAACCATGGGATGGGTGTTGGTAATTCGAAGGCTAATAGGCTTTGATGAGCATAATAGAAATATAATATGCGTAGGATAAGCTAAATATGATGAAGCAGGTGAGAAGGGAAAGTTAAATGCTGGAGGTAAAATCAATGTGGTCTCAGCCTGCAGGGAGAGATTTGTTCATACTGGAAAATCTAGGAAAGTTTTATATAAAAGTATTGTTTGAATAATAATTAGCTAATGCCTAAGTGTAATTCTCTTTTTTCTTTCACTAAATATCATACTTTTCACCTAATATACTAAGTTCTGGCATTATATAAAAAAACAAAAGAAAAACCATTAATCATGTGCCTAAGAGGCTCAACATCAAATAAAGAAATAGAGGAGATTGATACATAATTAGTAGGAATATGATGAGCTTAGTAATAAAATTGAGATGCAAGTGTGACAGGAGCATTGAGACTCATTAGGACCAAGACAGGCTCCCCAAATTTATGTGTAGGTGAATGAAAGATAGAAAGCTTTGGCATTTTGCATTTTGGAGGATGGCAGTTAGAGGAAAAGAGAAAGTTTTAATTAATTAATTTATTTATTTATTATTTATTTATTTTATTTTTTATGTGGGTGGTTCCCTGGCTGGGAATCGAACCCAGGCCACAGCGTTGACAGCGCTGAAGCCTAGCTGCTACACCACCAGGGAACTCCCGAGAGAGTTTTTATAAGAGAGGGAAAGAAAGTGATTAGAAATCGTCACAGGGAGCTGAGATTCAGTGGCACAACTATATGTAAAGATAATTTTTAAAAAGTTCAATGTGTGATAGGCAATATAACTCCATGTCCCTGTCTTTCCAATGAAACTTCCACAAAAATTTGCATTGCTTTCCAAATTAGTTTTGGATTTGAATTTTTCCCAGATGCCATGGCTTGTGGTGAGATGGACATCAGATAGCTGCTGGGTGAAAGCACAGCCCTCAAACATAAAGTAACAGTCACATGAAAATGTCCCAAAGGGACTCCAATGCATCACGCTCAATATCAAACTCTTATTACCTCTGCTCTCCAAGGCTGGTGCTCTCGCGGAGTTCCGCCTCTCAGAGAAAGGTGCTGATGTTGACCGGATTACCCCAATCAGAAGTCTTAACATCTCCCTTGTCCTCGTTTACCAAATCTGAATCAGTAAGCTGCTTTCTAACAGCTTAACCCCATATCTATCTTCCAACTCCAGTCACCTCTATCTGACCCCATACCCTGAGACCATACTCCCAGCAATTTACTCAAGATTTTTTAAATTCGCCTCTTACCCGTATTTGTCTCCAAACTCCTTTCCACATTGCAGTCATAGGACCCTTATTAAAACATAAATCTGATCATGTTGGGTTTTGTACAGCTGATGAGGAAAATGAGCTTAACTGAAAAGGTACAAGAATATGGAGACTGCACAGAAATCAGAAACGGATGGCTTACAGAACACTGCTGACCTCGTCTCCTTCGTTTGACAGAGGAAAAGTCTGAGGTTCAATAGGTGAACGAGAGTGCTTTGCCCGACAGAGAGCTAAGGCTTCTCAGTCCACACCCAGCTTTCTTTCCCTGGCTTCACATCCCTGAGTGTCTAGAACTGTGCTGTCTCGCTCTTCCCCTGACCCTTGAAAAAAAATTCACTTATTTTATCATTTTCAGATTAACAAAGGGCATATTAAACTGTCTTGGGAAAAATAAATATGCATAAACATGATTCAAACATTAAGTATTCTAATAAATGAGCTGTCGCTACCCAGGAAGGAGAATCATCTTATACATTCTGAAAATGTTAATAGTAGTGTCAGCACAGGGGCAGTTGGCTAAGCTTCTGAGCACGTGTGGACATGACCAGGATGGACTTGAGCCATAGTGTAACAGAAGAGGCAGTAATAAAAAATAGTTTATCTTAATTGTGTACCAATCACACCAATCTCTCCTAGAGAACGAAGCTGATGGACACTAAGGTTGTAATTTTATCTACTCCCTTTTGGGTGAAATATTAGAAATGTTACAGGTATTGAGAGAGTAAACTGCACAAAACACAGAATTCACTTGTGTCCCATCACTAATGTCACCTGTGTCATTTCTGGGAAGGTGTACAACGAAGTACATGCTTAGTTAATGGCCAAAGGATGCAATGGCTCTTTAGTCACTTTATGGTTAAAAAAAATAAAAAAGTATCATATTTCACATGTCAGAGGGAGAGGAAATGCTGCAGGAAAATGGTCCCCGTAATAAACAAATCCAGAGGAAGCGTCAAGGTGCAGAGGAACGTGATTTCCCAAAAGGCAAAATGAGATTTTTATAAACGTTGTTTTCAAAAATCTTCTCTCTGGAGACCGGAATCAATATCTTGTTTTATCCGAATCAGCTTTCACTTCTGTAACTATTCTTAGAGCTGTTGCATTTTGCTTGTAAGTGTTGTAGATCTTGTGGTTCCCACATTTTGTCAAAAACAGTCACCTGGAGTATTTCTGAGCTTGAGGTGGGCAGCTGGCTGGTGGTTTGAACACATTTGTGCTTCTGTTAGCCTTTTTGCTCTGCTTCCTTGCTGGTTCTTGTCACTTTTCTATCTCATTCTGAATGTGGTTATGGGGAAGAAAAGGCAAAATCAAAGTCTATTTTGAGCCGAGTAACACCATCCATGACTAATTCTACACTGCATTCGTGACTTTGGACTCAACTCTTATCATTATCAACTCCAGGGTGCACAAATTGTTGCTAACAAATAGGACACTTCAATTTTATTTCTATTTTTATTGTGAAATTTATTGGGGTGACAATGGTTAGCAAAAATTCAACTTTATATTTTTGTGGCCTGGATTCACACATGGTTATTTATAACAACTTGTCTTTTACTGAACATTTGGACCTCTCTCTTTCTCTCTCTCTTTTCTTTTGATGAAGACAAATGGTGATTAATACTAAGTAAATAACGGCAATTTCTTTTTTAGGGATGTTCATGCTCAGTCTTCCTAAAGCTAACCCAGACCACGTGAAAATCAAACTTTAATAAGACTGGCAGGAATAGCTGAAACCGTAAGACAGGGTGTGGTTTCTGGAGTGAGATGATAGAGAAAAAGGAAAAACCCAGATTATACCGACATGAACACCTGTCAAGACTAAAGTAGTTATTATTTTAAAGCTTACTTTATATGCAAATATATATGATTTGCATATAGATAAATCTACATATATGATTTAGCTAAGTAGTTTATGATCTTAAGCTTAAGCTTTTGGTTCACTTTTGAGTCACATACATCTTCTCACATTCCCAGAAAAGAGAATCACCATATACTGTTCAAAATAGAATAAAGATTGGTAAATGAATGATTTGATGAATAAAATGATAAGTTGAGTGCAGTTGGTGAAGTAATGTATGGGCAGAGTAAATCTGCTTTGTGATTTAGAACAACACTATTGAAGCCTCTTAGTGACTCAGTTTCTTCTGATACCAACTAGCAAGAGCTTAATCTGGTTTTTAAAATGTTTGAAATAATGGTTGAGACTTGTGTTGGTACAATACAGATTTTGTATCACGCATGGTAGGGCTGGGCAGGGGGGTAAAGCCACAAGTATCTGGTTCTACCTCTCATTGCAGTCACTCAGTTCTTACCACTGCAGTGGCCATGCTAGTCTACAACGAGGAACCGCTGGGATTCTGTAGGCACAGGCGGAGATGTAAGTAGCACCATCAAGGTGACTCTCAAAGGGAAAAGTAAAGCCACGGTGTGCACTCAGTCAGGTGCTCCTCCAACATCTTGGGTAGATTTCCATTTCTACTTGCTCTCTGGGGTGCGGCCACATGTCATAGAGGATGTTCAGTGTCTGTTTCAAGAGACTCTATAAACTTTATTTTGTCATCCTCCACTTTTTCACGGTGTGTACCAGACAGGAACATATGGTTCCAAATGTCTGTGGCAGTTGCATAGAGGACACAACCAAAGGAGTTGTTTTATGTTGAGATTATAAAAAAGAGAAATACAGAATGCAAGAATTGAGCACTGGAGAGCAGAGAACTTCAATGCTTTGGATTAAAACACTGTTAATGTCTGCAGCTATGGGGGTGGGGGGAATTCTCTCATTGATTATTGTAGAATTTGTCAATGACAGAAATCAATATTACTCTAAGCTTTTCAGTTTCCTGTCTAAGAAATGTACAATATAGGTACTGGGAAATGGTACTTCACAGAGGGCTTCCTTTTCAAGGATTTTGAAAGATAAACAAAGAATCAGTTGATAAACTGGTGTGGTTTCCTGCATAAATTTTCAGTTCAATAATTTGTGCAGGAGGAAATCTGTGTACCTGGCCTTGGGGTAAGTATCAGTCTGACAGGGTGCGGATCTGTTTCTTCCTCATTGTGGAGCAAGCTGTGAGCGATCACTTCCCATGCCCCAAATAGCTGAGTGTTGCATTCCTGTTTTCACTCATTTGGGATTTAATGGCTTTTTATGACTGAGGTCACCCTGCTCTCACCTTGCTATTATGCTACGGATGATTCAAAGGCAATTAGTACACAGACTTGGGGATGCGTCTAAATTTGACTGGCCACAGACACACTGAGGACCCTTTAATCGAGTGATGCCTCACAACATGCATGACTTCCTAAATAAGGAGGCATTGCCTCTCTGTAATAGGAAATTGCTTGCCATAAACAAACAGACTCAAATCTGATTCTCGTCATCATGGTGTATGTTGCTATGACCAGAAGAATGCGGATAGGATTAATAACTCAATTCTCAAAAGTAGTAACTAATTATCTAATAATTATGAGCCTGCTAAAAAATAACAGGGCAAGTAAAACATATTGAAAAAGGTTGAAAAATATAACTCTGGGTCTTCTCAGAAACAGGCAGAGACAAGAATTCAATTGCCATGAGTTAATTTGGGTGGCGATCCCAGGAAAGGCCAGGAAAGGGTGAAGGTATGAGATGGAGAGGAAGCTGACATGAGATCACTATCCACCCAGTGATCATCACAGGCAACCGGAAGAGAACCCCTCGGAGATCTCTGGGAGGAAGTGTAGAACACACTTCAAAGATCTCTTCATTTGAGGGGCTGCTTCCAAGAGCATTGACTCTCTGCTACTGAACACAAGCCAAAAGCAAAGAAAAGAAGAAGCCTTCAGGAAGAGTCCCACATGTTTGCAGAAAGTCACGTCAAGTGCAGAGGTAAATGCAGAGAGCATATGGGTGGGGCACTGGAAGCATCTGCTACTGAGATTTATACTAAAAGTTATACAAGATGTGCTTCTGGATAAAGGTTGGGGATTGAACACATTTTCTCCAGAAACCCTACTAAAACTACAAGGCAGGGACAGGGAGAAAATACAGTCATTGAGTGGAAACTTATCTGATCAACTAGAGAACGCTAAATATTAAACTAGCATTGCTAAAGGACAGGAGCCAAGCTGCTGTTCAGGGTAGAAAAGGCACATGGCTGAGAGCTGGTAGTCTGCAGCCCCCCTGGGAGCTGGGGGAATGCCAAGCTAATGTAAGAAGGGTTGCCGGAAAACTCTCTAAGGAGCTGATAAATCCACACCCCAGGATAACTTCTTCTCCCCATGACAGTTACATAAAACTGGCAGCATATTCTCTGGGAAGGATAAAACAGAGGCTCTCCACACAACTGCATGCCAGACTGAACTAAAGACATAAATAACAGTCTGAATTGAGGGATTAAGTAAACACAAATGCAAGCAGAAGCTGAAGCCAGCCACCTCTCTTCTTCCACTGGCCTCCCAGTTCACTGGCAGCCAGACCTTTAATCTTAAGGAAGAGCACCAGAAGAGTCTTCTCTTGGGAATGTGATCAACCCAAGAGAAAACTCTTCAATATACTCTTACACTCATAAATATACTGAAATCAGAGGTTCCCTGGGTTCTCCCCACATTATTCTTTAGCAAAGCCTAGAACTGGTCAGCCTGGACTATTGCACTCAGAGCTTGCAATCAGCACCACAATCCCCCTTCCTTAAACTTGAATATGCAACAAAACATTATAAGATATTTGAGAAAGTTCTCACCATGAAAGTTGAGGATGAAAAACACAGAAAACCAAAACAAAACAAGCAAACAAACAAAAATGGGTATCTTGAAAGTAAGAGATATTACTTTGGGCAAAAATCTCCCAATAATACCTTCAGAGGATTAAAAAAGGTATTTCATCTATGAAACAAGAACAGGATATTTTTTTAAAATTCAGGGAAAAAATAACTCATTAAATGGAAACCCAATAGCAGAAATGAAAAAATTTATAATAGAATTAAAAAATAAAGTTAAGAAAATGTCTCAGACAGTTATACCAGTTGACAAAGAGAGGGAGAGGTGCAGCAGGTCCAATGTCTTAAATAGGCTGAATTTCAGAAGGAGAGATCTTTAAGCATGTTTGATTAGAAAGTTACTCAAGTGTGTGTTGAGAGAAAGGAATAAAGACAGAGATGCATGGAGACAGAGACAGAAACAGAGAGAGGTAGAGGAAGAAATAAAAAAGAGGAAGGCGAAAGCTGTAAAAATAAAAAACAAAAATGAAAAAGCACCTGAGATAAAATACAGGAAAGAGGAAAAGAGAACCCTTGAGATGAAGGTGAAGGTAGTACTACAGGATGGAAACTGTGACATGTACACAGATGGCCACCAGTCCTGATTAATGGAGTGTTAATTCAAGAGATGGCCACATAAAGAGCTGTCACTATCATCACTTGTGCTACTCTATTGTTCTTAAAAAAAATACAAGAGCTGCTTGAGCACTTTTTCTACCAAAATAAGGAAGTAAAGCAAGGACTAGATGTATGTAGAAAAGAATTTGGCCTTGTTCAAAGGAAGGTGTGGCCTTTGCTGTGGGGAGGTAGTCTGTATCGTGCTGGATAGGAACATCTTTCTTTAGCATGGGGACTGGCCAGACCTGATAGTCTCATGGCAGAGTTTGGCTATGGCAGAAAGACCAATCACATGACTTAGAGGAGAAATCGGTCACATGGTATCACTTGACCTAAAGAGTGGGTTCAACCATGTGAAGAATTAATCATATCCATGTAATGAAGCTCCAATTAAAAATATCTGAACATTGGACCTCAGGTGAGTTTCTCTGATGGGCAATATTCCATGCATGTTGTCACATGTCAACACCAGGAGGGTAAGAGGGCCTAATTCTATGGGGAAAGAACAACGGAAACTTTGCATTTAGAACCGTCCCAGACTGCCTCTGCCCTACCTGTCTCTTTGGGGGGGAAGTTGATTTCAATATGCATATTTTCATTATAATCAACTGCATCCATAAGCAAAATATCTTTCAGTAAGTTCTGTGAGTCTTTCTGGAAAATTGTCAAACTTGAGTGTGGTTTTGAGAATCCTCTAAACTGTGCTTATTGTCAGAAGTGAGGAAAGTCTTGGGGACTTTGCCCTCGAACCTAACAATTTGGCTAATGTGGACACAAGGGAATCAAAAAAAAAAAAAAAACCCAAGCAAGACATAAACAAAACAGGAATAGCCTAGAGAAACAGGGAAGAAAAGTGCCAAAATGACAGTTGTGTTGAAGGCAGAGAGAGCCGACTAGAAAGAACAGGAAAATGAAGTGTCCATGAAGGATGTCACCAAGGAAAACAAAAGTCATGCGAGCAAATTTGTGAAAATTGAACAAAAAGGCTATTGGAATCTACAGGAAATGGGAGCTACAAAGAAACCAAGTCAACAACAACAACAACAAAACAGACAAAAATTCACAGAAAACTGAGTAAGAGGAAAATGCAATGACAGCGTACCACAGTGCTCAACTGTGCCTCTTACGTGCAGAGTCGTCTGCAAACTCTGAAGAGTGGTTGAGCCTAAAATCTTAGCATGCTAAGAAGAGGAGAAAGAGAAGCCAGTGGGATGATGTGTGAAAGAGCTAAAATCTCCTAGACTAGAACAAGATGGGAAATAATGTCTCCAAGGGATCAGGCCAACGAGAACTACTGATGTATGTTATGTAGAAATATAGGATGTGTAAATGCTGTCCAAAGGCGCTGAGAGAACAGGAGAGGAATGACTGAAGGAGCTATCATGTTCTGCTTTTATTTAGCACTACCTAACTTTTTTTATATTCATTTTTATTGTTAGACTTATTGGGGTGACATCTGTTAGCAAGGATTACATAGGTCTCAGGCATACAATTCTACAGTGCATTGTCAACTTGATGTATAATAAGTTCACCACCTAATGTGACTTCTCTTTCCATCACATTATATTTAGCTTCCCCCCCTCCTCTCCCACCCCCTCCCCTTTCTCCCCTCCCTAACCCGCTTGTCCCCAAATAAACATTAAACTATTGATTGTGTCCATGGGTTATTTGTTTGTTCATTTCTTTTTTCTTTGTTTTCAGTTTTATAATCCGCATATGAGTGAAGTCACACAGTTCTTGGTTTTTTCTGTCTGGCTTATTTCACTAAGCATGATGATCTCCAGGTCCATCCATTTTGTTGCAAATGGCATTATTTCATCTTTTCTTATAGCTGAGTAATATTCCATTGTGTATATGTAACACTGCTTCTTTATCCAGTCATCTGTCGCAGGGCATTTTGGTTATTTAACTAAACAGACACTTCTCCCACGAAGAACTACAAATGGCCAGGAGACATATGAAAAAATGCTCATCCTCATTAGCTATCAGGGAAATGCAAATCCAAACCACAATGAGATACCACCTCACACCTGTGAGAATGGCTGTTATCAACAAGACAAGGAATAACAAGTGCTGGAGAGGATGTGGAGAAAAAGGAACTCTGGTACACTGCTGGTGGGAGTGCAAACTGGTACAACCACTGTGGAAGGCAGTGTGGAGGGTCTTCAGAAAATTGGGAATGGAGCTACCATATGACCCAGCAATCCCACTTCTGGGGATCTACCCAAAAGACTTGAAAACCTTTGTCTGCCAAGACTTATGTACCCCAATGTTCATTGCAGCGCTGTTCACAGTGGCCAAAACATGGAAATAACTTTTTAAATTATATGCATGTGTTTCTTGGGTAAATAAAATTTTTTAAAT
>PVJL010008881.1:0-62529 GCA_004026885.1 Lyroderma lyra
TGCTGTTGAACATCATTGAAATCTTCCATAATTATTTTGACTACGTCTCAGGAAATTTCACTCTTCCACAAGATTTTAATCCCTCCTGCTAATTCAGGGGCTCACCACGCTTTCCAGCCCCGCGATTTCTTCTGCCCACACAACCCCCAGAGGTGAAACAGCTCGGAGACTATTCCCTGCAAAGCTGGTGCTGGAGGGCATGAGCATCTAACAGCAGACCTTCTCCTGTGCCTTACCTGACCTTCCTGAAGCCTCGGCACCGTTTCTCCAAGAAGACCCAAAGGGAAAGAAACTCGAAGTTATGATTAATCTTGACATTTAGAACACAGACGTTGGGGACAGATAGAGGTGCTTCTTTTCAGTTCGCAATTTCAATTCTTTAAAAGGTTACTTTTATTTTTGCTGTTTAAATCCTAATGTCTTTTCTTTTTTTTAAACTGGTGTGTGTTTGGTATAGTGGTATTAGTTATAGCTGCAGATGTAGTTCTGTCGAAAATAGCTGAGGAAGCAGAGTCTACATGAGGGAGAGGGGATGAGAAGCAACGATAAAATGAGTCTATATTTTTCAAATCCACTGATTTGAAAGAAAGAAAAATCATGAAACAATTAGAGTGAAGTAAAGATTCTGATAGAAGTACAGATCCAAGGGGTTCAACATGGTTACTTAGGACACAAACAAACAGCATAGAATCAGTGTGAAGTATAATATATTCTCCTCTGGGGTTTCCTATACACATCATACACAGAATGCACTCACAGAGATATTTTAAATGCTGACTCTTAAAGTGAATATTGATATCCAGCCCAGGATGTGAACTGAGTGAATTATTTTGGTAACTTGCCAAAGTGCATTGCCTTGTACTTGTGGCCTGATGCTAGGAAGATTTCTAAATGTAAAGGGTTAATTCAGTCAATAAATATTTTTTGAACACTGACTCTGTTGAGTTCCGGGAGACATAGCACTAAACAAGATCCCAGCATAATGGATAAGATATTCCAGTAGAAAAACAAATATATAGCAAACAAGTAATTAATTATATTTATGGTTTTGGGAGGGAAAAGCTAAAGGATGCTAGGCAAATAACCTGACTTGGTCCTGGGAGTAGAGAAGATGTCATTGAGGTTGAGATAGTTTAGTTTGAGATCTGAAAATTGCGTAAGTGTATGGTGGGCAGAGCAGGAGAGATTTGGGGTAGGTAAGGAGCATTTGCATAGGCCTCGAGGGAAGAAGCAATGAGAGAATTCCAGGAACGGAAAACCCCCACATACTACTTTATAGAGTGCAGTATTTTAAATTATTCTTAAAAATTTTTAAATAAGGAGAAAGTTTATAAATTTTTTTCAGAATTGATAAATGGCCCCGCAGAAGTGTTAGTGAAAAAAATACCCATTCTATTCCAATCTCTAAACCATCAAGGTTATTCTGTGTAATGTCATTACTTTGATCACAAAACATCTTTTAATTTTCATATATTTAATTACTAGTGAGGTTAAGCATTTTTACAGAATTATCAACACATTACTTCTGAAAATTACTTACTTTTTCCTCTTATTTTTTAATGTCTCTGATTTTTCTTACCAATTTTGTGACAGATTGTATATTAACATTAAGTCATAGATGCATTATGATCTTTTTCTTAATTTGCTGTTTTGTAAATAAGTTTGTGGTGTTTGGGGAAATAAATTGGTAATTTATGTGAACTCAAATCTGTATGTTTCCCTTTATGATTTCTTCTACTACTATTTTTGTAAATTTTGGCTTAGTTTTATTATTACACATTTCTTTTAGCAGTAACTCCAATATATTTTCTGACAAAATAATACAGTTTCATTGCACTTAAAATTTAAAAACAAAGAAAGATTTGAAGAGAAAATTAAAATTACACATATTTGTCACTCAACTAACTACTATTAACATGCTTCCACATTGATTTCAAGATAAATTTCAAGATACACAAGGTACATTGATAGGATAAATTATTTTTATTTTCTTCTTTTAGTTTTCTATAAATTTTAAAATTTTCTATAATTTATGCAATAATTAATGTAATCAGGGAAATATAATTAAATAAAAGACAAGATACATGGATAAAATCTGTTTGGTTAACTTTCCTTAAGAAAAGAGAAAAATAGCATTCCTCAGCATTTTCATAAATTCTATATTCATAATGACTAACTCTGATGTCTGCTTGTCTAATGTTTAAGTCCGATTAATTAGTGTATTGTTTGTGCTCACTCAGGTTATGACTCCTGATCATCATGCATTTTGTGATTCTATCTTGAACTCAGTTTCACGAGAACTTAACCTGTGGAAGTTCTTTCAGTTCAAGTTTATAGTGTACTTTGCCAACTATGATTGAACTTGGCTTGCGAGGCTGACTGGGGACCCCACCAGTCTTGGACTCCTTTAAATTAAAATTTCAGTTTGTAATTTTACCCCAAAGGCAGCAAAGGCTATACACAGGTAGTACAAATTCTGGTCCCAAATATACATGTGTGCAAGGGTATTATTAGAAATTCTCAGAACAGGAAATCTCCTTTACGTTCTTCCTTCAATTTAATGTCATGGTTGAGAGATAGATACTCTTAATTTTATGCTTTTGCTGGGCATGTATTATTTTCACATTGCCCTTTAAGAAATTGCCTCTCAGGACTCCTGGTTTATTTATATTATCCAATCTCATTTTCAGCCTTGGAGAGGCCCAAGGTAAGTATCTTATCGTACAAGCATGTGGGTGGCCCTAAAACATAAGCTCTAGTTCAAAAGGAGATTAAAAATGACCCAAAGGTTCTTCTTCTTTTTTTTTTTTTACTTCTATCTCACTCAAAATTTGCACTTTTCCACAATTCTGGCATCTGAGGATTTTTAAAAACTTTCCTGGCAGCTGGGCCATACACTTATTCTGTTAACTTATTTTTCCATTTTTTATGTATTATGAACCGGGTATTTTTCCACACATCTGATTTGCCACATTTTACAAAGTAAAAGCCAGTTCTTCTTTTTCTAGCTTCTTTTCCATCTTTCTTTCTTTTTTTTTAATATATATATTCAACACTATGTATTTTTTGCCTAAATATTATTTTTGATACATTAATTTGGTACAACAGCTTACAGAACTCAGGAAACCAGTTTACTCACCAGAGTACTGGTTTATTTCAAAGGGTATTAAGGAATATGAATCAGTAGTTGGATGAAGAGATACTCAGGGTGAGGTCCAGAACAAAGGCTCTTCTGTCCCTGTGGAGTAGGCGGAAGCGTTCTGGTTCATCAAACTGAAGTTCTCTCAACCCAGTCCTTTCGGGTTTTTATGGAGGCTTCATTACACAGACATGTTTGATTAAATAAGTGGCCATTGGTGATTGATTTAACTTCCAGGCCTCCTCACCCCTCCTTAGAAATCAGGGGGTGAAACTGAAAGTTCCAACCCTCCAATCCTGGCTGGTTCTCTGGCAACAACCCCCCATATCCTTAGTGCTGTCCAGAGGTCTCCTCATGAACATAAACTCAGTTGAGGTAGAAAGGGTCTTGGTGTCAAAAGTAGGATGCCCTTCTCACCTTTATGGCTGAGAAACAATTTCAGGAATTGAGGACTAGAGACCATATGATGTAACAAAAGATGCTCCCAATTGCTCTTATCTTATTGCTTAAGAAATTCCAAGAGCTTTGGACACGGTAGGGCAGGAAACAAAAAATATATATATTTATTATAAATCACAGTATCACAGTATTTTTACATTTTTGAAAATGCACCTTCAGGGTAAATTTGAAAGATAAGCATTATCTTGCAAAAATATTAGCAAATTCCTCACAATAAGGTGGTACCAATTTGCATTCCCACAATGTATGAGAATGCCTGTTTTCCTATAAGCCTCACCAACAGTACACAATAAGGGTGTTAATCTGATAAATAAAAAAAATGATATCCTAGTGTAGTTCTAATTTGATTTTTTTCTTGAACACTTCTTCCGATATTTAAGGGGAATTCATGCGGGTTTGCATTTCTAATCTCACAATGTTCTGTCTTTATTCTACTTTTAAGCAAGGCTTGTTGCATATTTGGGGAGCATTGCTCTGGACTACAAAGGTGGATGTAGAGTGGAGTGAGTGGGGAAAGCATGCCTCTGATTACTTCATTAGAAATAATTCTGTGAATTAAAAAGCTGCCTGGGTTTTTGGTTAAGGCATCATGCTGTTCATGAAGAGAGGCAGACACTGTCCACAAACCTTTTGCATTTCCATTCACATCTCTACTGGTTCTGAAGGAAGAAGGTACAAGGGACACTATAATGCATCTTAGTACATAGTCATGGTTCTCAAATAACTCACGTTTAATATACAGTTAGTGAAAATTCCCCTAGGACTTGTAAATGTGGTTTTGTCTTACTTGTCTTTAGAGGTTAAGGACCCAAACAGCCTGACTACCATGCCACCATTTTAGCCTGTGATTTCAGCCATAAGGATCTTTTCCTTTTCCGTCCTCTGGTCCTACGAGGGCTTACCCACTGAATCTACGTATCAGAATAAAGTAAGGACTGGGCTGAGGAATTGAAGTCTTACTCACGTTCTCCCAAAACTACGTAGATTAACTAGAAAAGTCAAAGCCATGCAAATCCTACAGCTTTAGTTTAAATAGAACACAGGCAATAGTTTAAAAATTCAAATTACTTTTAAGTGTAAAACTGAACACCAAATTCCAACAAGCCATCTTTCAAGCTTCTGCTGTACCCCTTGTAGAGTTTTGTGATGGTGGTGGTGGTGGTGGCATGTGAGATTTTTGGGAAAATTTGTGAGAAAGACATGAAAGTGGAGTGAAGATCTAAAACTTGACTAAATACCAGGAAGAAAACAATATCCATCTAAAGTGAGAAAATACTGAAAAGCGATCTTGGTAGATCACAGCAAGGCCATGGAAGGAAGTTCAAAGTGCGCCGAGTTCGCAAAGGTAGTCTCACAAAGATCACGTTTGGGAAAGGAGAGGGAAACGGGAAGGGAGAGGGTCCTAGGGAAGCTGGGTGACCGAAGAAAAAGAAGCAAAACAGGGAAATTTAGTCTCATGCAAAACAAAAGGGAAGTCAAAAAAATTAAACGAGGCCCCCACTCCTCTCCCCACTGACAAAAAGAAAGGTTTTCCTGGCTGTACTACATGGCAATGAGAGCAAATAAACTACAATTCCATGCAAACATTTAGATGAGACTTGCAA
Organism: Lyroderma lyra; assembly: GCA_004026885.1. Lineage (NCBI taxonomy): Eukaryota > Metazoa > Chordata > Mammalia > Chiroptera > Megadermatidae > Lyroderma > Lyroderma lyra. Next base: position 5,203 of record PVJL010008881.1, read on the forward strand.
ACTGGGTGTGGAATGGAGGAAACTAAATTTATGAACTCTGTGAGTTCATGTATGTAAATATAAACAGTGGGAGAGGTGAGGTTGTGCCTGGAAAGGGACAATGCTTGGCTTCCTGGGAGGTGATCACCTCCATCTGATTCTTGAGCTGGGCGCGGGTTGTATAGAATGTGTGAGGTCAGTAAACGTTCATCAGCCTGGAAGGTCTACACTTCCTTTTCATGCCCTTTCCTCCATGATTTTTTTTTTCAGTGAATAGTATTCTTTAAATAATAGAACCATCTGCATCCTAGGTATGCTAGGATTGCTATAAAAATGACCATGACCATGATGGCTTAAAAAACAAAAGAGAAATTTACTTTCTTACAGTTCTGGAGGCTAAAAGCCTGAAATCAAGATGTTGGCAGAACTGTACTCTATGTGAAGGCTGCAGGAGAAATCCTTTCTTGCCTCTTCTGGCTTCTGGTACACCCATGTGTTCCTTGGATGGGAGCAATATAACTGCAACTTCTAATTTCAGCTGCACATCACCTTCTCCTTTCTGTGTGTCAAATCTGCCTCTTCCTTCTTTTATAAGAACATGAGTCATTAGATTTAGGGTCTGCTCTAAGCCAGGATGATTATATATGCAAAGCCCCCTCTTTCAAATAGAATTTACTTATAAATTCCAAAGGTTAATGCTTAGATGTATCTCTTGGTCAGGGGACACATTTCAACCCACTATGCCATCCTACTAAGCGTTAGAGCTTTATGAGGAAGAAGCAAATGGGGTCAGTGCTTTCCTCCTTGAAGTTTACTTTATTGTTCCAATAATCCTGATCTATTCAGGTGAGGCCTGAGGAAGTTGTCAGCTTGGAATGTCAAAAAAGACCAGGACAGGACGAAGGAGAAAAGAAAAACACCTTGGAGAGACAAACACCATCTTCCTAGTTTTCTTCTCGTATGTTTTGGACATAGAGTCTGAACCAAAGGGAATGGGCCTAGGAGTGGGGTGGTGAGTAACTTAGGCCTGGTGTGACGTTTCCCTGGACAGGAAAGACCGGTGGGGCTGAGCTACTAAGTTAAGAGTGTATCAATGCTGGGCATGGAGTTTATGTCCCTGAAGGATCCTGTATTCAGGATCCTATTTAATCTCAGCCATCAAAATTTATAAGGAAACACATAATTTTTTTTCTTTTAATGTGGGTAGTTCCCGGGCTGGGAATCGAACCCAGGCTGCAGCGTTGACCACGCCAAAGCTTAGCCACTACACCACCAGGGAACTCCAGAAACACAAAAACTTTTAGTTGTAATTTGTTACTTCAATTCCTACGTCAATCAATTTAAAATATCCTGCTGGAAGAGAAAGAACGCATAAAACAATGTCATGGAATCGTCTCCTTATTTGCCTGTTAGCAAATATAAGCTCAGCTTTCAGTCAACCACATACATGAGAAATTCAGCCTGTGACAATGGCAAAAAGATTCATTTAGTAATCGAGTCGACACTATGACAACTGTTGTTTGGAGGGTATTCACGTTTAGAACTGCTTTTTTATGAAGCTACCAATAGTGTTTCCTCACACCAGGATTGGGTATTTTTCTGGCCTGAAACAAAACCTCGCAGGAAAGCATTCTCAACAGTTGTATTATTTTCAAATAGTCATTGGGAAAACCATCAATCATCTGTGAGAGAAGTAACTGGAATTTCACTTCTGCAGGTATGTCATGTGCAATTGAAAAAGTTCTTATAATCATTGAACTTTTGGAATCCATCACAGGCATGTGGGGAAATGGATTCATTGTACTTGTAAACTGTGCTGACTGCATCAAAACCAAGAAAATCTCCTTGCTTGACTTCATCTTCACGTGCTTGGCCGTCTCCAGGATCATTATGATAGGCATCATTCTCGAAGACAGTCTTAGAATAGTGTACTATCCAGAAATCTCTGAAAAGGACCTAATCATAATGGTAGTCATTGATTTCTTCTGGAACCTGAGCAACTCCTTAAGTACTTGGTGTGTCACCTGTCTCAGTGTCTTCTATTTCCTCACGCTGTCCAATTTTTCCCACCCCTTCTTTCTCTGGCTGAAGTGGAGAAGACATAGAGTTGTTGTCACCATTCTGTTGGGGTTCTTTCTCTCTTTGTTTTGTAATCTTCTGAGCCTAAAATTTGAAACTTTTGGGGTTAGTGACAATTTAGAAATGGAAAGAAACTCAACTTGGAAAGAATGTCGATGTGAAAACCAGCACTCGAGAAATCAACTTCTCCTCAACCTGGGATCCCTCATTCCTGTGGTCATGTCACTCATCTCATTTTTCATGCTAATCTTTTCTTTATGGAGACATGCCAGGCAGATGACGCATCATGCCAAAGGATCTGGAGACCTCCACACAGAGATTCATGTGAGAGCCAGAAATACCATGATTTCTTTCATTATTCTTTTAGTTGTACACTATTTGTCCACTCTCTTGATTTGGTTCTACTACACCCCAGAAAACTCCTTAAGTGTGATTACTACTGAGACTGTAATGCTGCTGTATCCTTCAGTTCACCCAGTCAATATGATTCTGGGGAACAGAAAGCTGAGGCAGGCTTCTGTGAATTTGCTAAGGCAAATTGAGTCCTGCCTCAAGGCCAGGTAATCTTTCACAGCATGGAGGAACTGAGAACTGTTGATGTTCTACCTGAAAATAACTCATTGAGGGTTCCCTTGGTTCTACCACTGCTTTCATTTTGTGTCCTATAGAATTTCTTAATGTTTTTAAAACCTTTTTAAAATAAACTTTATTTTTTACAGCAATCTTAGGTTCACAGCAAAATCGAGTGGAAAGTACAGTTTCCGTATAGTCTCTGGCTGTACATTAGTGCAGCCTTCACGACACTGTTAATATCCCCCACCAGAGTGATACATTTGTTCTATTCAATGAACCTCTATTGACACATCGTTATTACTGAAAGTTCATATTTCACATTAGGGTTTACTCAGCGTTGTATATTCTATGAGTTTTGTCAAATGAATGGCATGTATCTACTATTGTAGTTGCACACAGAATCCTACAGTTTCACTGACCTAAAAATCCTGAGCTTGTTCATTCCCCACACCAACATCTGACAACGACTACCCTTTTTTTTATAGTCTCCACAGTTTTGCCTTTTCCAGAATGTCATATTATTGGAATCATTCAGGATATTACAGCCTTTTCAGATTGGCTCTTTTTTTTACTTAGTAATTTGCGTTTAGTTTCTTCCCTGCCTTTTCATGGCTCGACAGCTCATTTCTTTTTAGTGCTAAGTAATATTCTATTGTCTGAATGTACCGTGTTTATCTGTTCACCTACTAAAGGACATGTTGGTTGCTTCCAAGTTTTGGCAAGTATGAATAAAACTGCCGTATACATCTTTGTGCAACTTCTTGTGTGAGCGTAAGTTTCAATTCATTTGGGTAAATACCAAGGAGCTCGATCACTTGATCATATGGGAAGAGTACGTTTAGGTTTCTAGGAAACTGCCAAACTGTCTCCTGAAATGGTTGTACCATTTTGCCTTCCTGCCAGCAATAAATGAGAGTTCTGTCACTCCACATCCTTGCCAGGATTTGGTGTCAGTAGTTTCAATACACGTCATTCACATAGTATGTGGTGGGATCTCATTTTAATTTGCAACTAATTCATTTAATTTGCTATTACATCACTGTGAAGTAAAATCAACTAGTACAAAAGTAAAAATCTTAGATAACTAAAAATAATTCACAAAATACTAAAAGTACATTGTGCTATAAATTAAGAAAAAACTGTGAGCATCTGCAGAATTTAAATCCTAAATGAGTTGATTGCATCCATGGCAACATCTGTGGACACCCACTGACCCTGTGCCCCATGCCAGTGAGTAGTTACTAGTATGTGCTTCAATCAGTAGAGACATATTCATGTAGCCATGAATATAACCACTGCCAGGAAAATCTCCTGCCATGATCCTTCTTTGCGATATTTTAGAATATCGAATTATCTTTAAAAATATAAGTACTCACCTTTAAGAATAGGCAAAGCCTGAATTCATACTGAATATTGCAGTGAAGACATCCAAATGTCTGATGGCGGTTGCACTGCATCATGGAAGCCCTGGCCTTGGACCAATGACGACTAGAGGCAGAAGGAACTTCATGCCAGTTTTTTCTGTTGTTATAAATTAAGGAATTCCAAATCATTGGTAGGGTCTTTGTGTGTGTCAAGAGTTCAGGTAGTATCAGTGAATTGCACACTAGCAGAGATGGTTCTGAAGAAATGACCAAGGTACCAAGTTAACAAGCCAGGAGTGGTTGGTTAACTGAGTCCATGTGTGAGGACTCCATAAGGAATGCTACAGAAGCTCTAGATAAAATGAGGAACCTTCCCAAAGCAGCGCTATTGTATATTAATGCTATATATTGATGTGGAAGAAGTTGATCACATAGAGAGAAAACAAGACTCTCTCTGTGGTTGAGGAAAACCAGGTTACATTTAATCTGGCTTCTGTCATGCACATCTGAAAAGTTCTTGAAAGCCTAAGAGATAACTTGGAAGAGAAGTTCTTATATTGAAATTGCCAATATATCCAACTTACTCCTGCTCTCCTGGATTGCTGGGTCACTACATTAGTTACAATGTGCCCATCTTAAGGACATAGGAATAATCTAAATCCATTAAAAATAAAAAATAAAATAATCCAAGAAATACTCAATGGTTTCAGGGGGAAATTGCAGGCCTGGTTTGAAGTCTTACTCTTTAAGACTGAGCAAGAAAGGCAAAAACAAAAACAAACAAACAAAAACAAAGAAAGCTTAAAAAAACAACAAAACAATATGTAGCATTTGAGAGGTAAAGAAAAACAGTCTTAAAGAAGCATCACTGCGGGAAACAGAGATTAATATTGGATAATATCTATTAAATATTCTCCATCAAATTCAAGGAGAACAATCCATGAAAAAAGAAAGAAAATATGAGAATATATAACAAAAATAACATATAAAAAGGAAATTGCAAAGAAGCAAACCTAAAAAAGAAGGAAGCTGAATGAAATAAAGAACTCATGAAACTAAACACATGATAACAGAATTTTTAAAACAATACATTATGATATAAAATTACTAATATTATAAATCAAGATTAAGAAAATAAATATAGTCATCTGGGACTTTAATTTAAGATCAACAAAGGGGAATTGTTAAGATTAATAAAGGGGCAATTAAACACATGAAATTGTACAGATTTTCAAAAATATCCTAAGGTATGCATAAATATTGATTAGTTACCAGCCTATGAAATAAAACCCAAACTTTACCCTCCACTCTTCCAAAAAAACCTAGAAACCTTAAGAGCACATTTTTTTACAATACCATTACAAAAGTCAGTTAACTAAAACATGCATATGTGCATTTGTGTATATTAATTCAAACACTTTATATTTCAATAAATAATTGATTAAAATCTTTAGACAAAATTTTGTTGAACACTAGATATTTTCTTGAATTCTATTTATAATTCTTTAAAGACAATATATACTAAATCTATAAGTACTTGAGAATATATTTACATTACTTACAATTTTTGTTTCCCATTTCAGAAGCACATTATTTCTGTTCTTTTATCCAAAACTTCCATTTTATCTCTGTTACATCTTCTTGATTTAGGCTATTCAATTGCATTTATTTTCTGTATTATTGCTTTTATATACTTAAAAAATGATGTTGCATTTTATTTTTAAATGAACTTGTCAGGATTTCATTTGCGAATTTGTCTTACTTACCTAATGTAATTATATGTGCTCAGCAAACTTGAGAATATGATGTGTCTGTGGATCTCTCAAAATTTATCAGGACTTCCTTTGTGATCTAGTGCATATTTAATTTTAGTGTCCACTCCACTTGTACTAGAATTATTCTCTCCTTTTGGAAAGCAAGAATATGTGAAGTTTTATAGGGGGATGTAATTTGCTTAAGATATGTATAGTTTTTACCTATAACCAACATGTTTTAATGTAAAGAAAGCAGCATAAATATTTGCGAACACCCACATAATTGTTTATCAACATAAGAATTGAAGTAGTGTATCAGTGGTTCTCAACTAAGGTGATTTTTGTCTCCTGGGGACATTTGTCAATGTCTGGGGACATTTTTGGTTATCTGTCATGACTGGGAGGGTGTACTGACGTCTTGTGGGTAGTGGTCAGAAATGCTGCCAAGCATGCTACAGTTAGGACAGCTTCCTAGAACCAAGAACTACCCATCCGGTCCCAAATGTGAATGTGTGAGGTTGAGAAACCCTGTAACGTACAATCGGAAACACCTTAAACTGCAAGAGAAGGGTAATTATTAATTAAAATAATTAATCAAATTAAAAATAATTTGGGGAATCAAAATAAAAATAATTAATTCTCTTAGAAAATCATGGTAGGGGAGAATATTATTAATATGTGAAAATAACAATTACATTTCGTAGGGGAAATTATTACTATGTGTTTCTCAAAAATATGTAAAACTTAAAAGTTATATAACAAAATATTAACAAGAGCTCTTTAAAAAAGCTATTTGGATGCTTTCCAAGGTTTTTCATAGATTGTGACTCTATTGAATATTTTAAAAAGTTCCTTACTTTAAAATTTTCCTTCCAAAGTAGTTTTCTAATGCCTGACATTAATTACCATGAAAGCTTTATCTACTTTGCATGAAATTTTGGTTCTTGGTAAAATGGAAATTCTCTTTATGCTGGTGGGTGACATTTACATCTTAACTTGCGTGGTCATGCTGGACGTACATTTTTCTTTGAAAAAAGAATTGAGAACATTGGAGGGCTTTGATAAGGATGTTAAAACAAAGATCCTAATTTAATGGAGAAAAACATTGAAATATTGAAATTAATGAAGAAAAATTTTATGAAGTTCCTAAAGCTATAGAACTCTACAAACGTTCTGTGATCTTCCTAATCATCTTTCCCTCACATTTCAATCTCTGATGACCACTGCTCTTTTGATTGTCTCCATGGTTTTGTCTATTTATGGTATGTCATGTAGTTGGCACCATATGGTATGCAGCCTAATAATAATGTATTTAAGGTTCCTCTATGTCTTTTCATGGCTTGATAGCTCATTGCTTTCAAGTGACATTTCAAGTAAGGAGTGTCATTTCATTGTCTGAATGTACAGTTTATTTATTCATTCACCTACTGAAGGGCATCTTGATTGCTTCCAAGTTTTGGCAATTATGAATAAAGCTGCTATTAGCATCTGTATGTCTATTTCTGTGTGGACATAAGTTTTCAGTTCCTTTGGGTTAATACCAAGGAATGTGATTCCTGGATTATATGACAAAAGCATCTTTAGTTTTATAAAAAAAATGCCAAACAATTTTGCAAAGTGGCTGCATTATTTTTCATTCCACCAGCAGTGAACCAGAGTCCTTGTTCTTGCACATTCTCATCAGCATTTGTGACCAGTGTTCCATATTTTGGCCATTCTGTAGGTGTGCACTGATACCTCATGGTTGTTTTAATTTTGTATTCCTGGTATCAGGTGATGCGAAGTGCCTTTTCGTATGCTTACTTGCCATCTGTATTACCTTCTTTGGTCAGGTGTGTGTTAAAACTTTGGTCCATTTCTTGCCTGGATTGTTCGGTTTCTTATTGTTGAGTTTTCAGTGTTCTTTGTATATTTGGGGTAACAGTTGCTTATCAGTTGTTTTTTGCAAATAATTTCTCCCATTCTGTAACTTATCTTTTCATTTTCTTGACTGTGTCTTTTGCAAAGCAGAAATTTTAAATTTTAATGAAGTTTAGATAATCCATTAATTTTTTCATGGATCATGCCTTTGGTATTTTATTTAAAATGTTATTACCATAACACAACACATAGATAATGTATTGTAGAATTGTACACCTGGGACCTATGTAATTTTTACTAACCAATGTTACTCCAATAAATTTAACAGTAAAAACATGTTGTTACCATTCTCAAGTCCTCTAAAGTTTTTTCCTATGTTATAATCTATGAATTTTATAGTTTTACTTGTTACATTTACATTTTACTTGTTACATTATCCATATTGAGAATGGCTTTACCTGAACTACACACAGTTTGGTAGGTCATTTCTTCATTATTATTTACTTTAAAATACTTTTCTAGATTGGTTTTGATTTCTTCTTTGACTCAATGAGTATTTAGAAGTGTTTTTCTTTTAATTTTTCAGTAAGTTGGGTTTTTCTCTAGTCAACTTTTTGTTATGGAAGTTTTCCCCAGCTTTATTGAAATATTGACATATAACATACAGATTTAAAGTATATAGTATATAATGTGATGATTAGCTACATGTGTACATTGCAAAATGATTGCCATAATAAAATTGGTAAACATCTCTATCCTTTTACATAGTAACTGTGTGTGTGCCTGTGTGTGTGTTAGAGTGTGTGTGTGTGTGTGTGTGTGTGTGTGTGTGGTGATAACATTTAAGGTCTACTCTCTAAGCAACTTTCAAGTATATAATACAGTATTGTTACCTATGTCACTATGATGTACTAGATCTCCAGAACTTATTCATCTTATAGCTGAGATTGTGTACCCCTTTATTAACATCTCCCTACTTCCTGCCACCCCTAGAAACCACTATTCTACTCTATTTCTATCAGTTTGGCTTTTTTAAATTCCATCTTTAAGTGAGAACATACAGTATTTGGCTTTCTCTGATTTATTTCACTTAGCATAAAGTCCTTAAGGTCTATCCATGTTGTTGCAAAAGACGAGAGTTCCTTCTTTCTCATGGTTGAATAATATTTCATTTACACACACACACACACACGTGTGTGTGTGTGTGTGTGTGTGTGTGTGTGTGTGTTTGTATACACGATTTTATCTCACATTGTGTTTATCCATTCATCTGTTGGTGTGTACTTAGGTTATTTCCATATTTTGGCTATTGTGAATAATGCTGCAGTGAACATGGGGGTGCAGATACCTCTTCCCAATAGTGTTTAAATTTCCTTTGACTATATATCCATAAATGGAATTGTGGGATCACATGAGAGCTCTAGTTTTAATATTTTGAGGAACATCTATGCTGTTTTCCGTAGTGGCTGCACCAATTTACACTCCCACCCACAGTGCATAAGGGTTTCCTCTTTTCTACACCCTCCCCAGACTTCATGGTCTCTTGTCTTTCTGATAACAGCCATTTTAACAGGTGTGAATTGACATCTCATGGGGGTTTTGATTTGCAATTCCCTGGTGATGTCATTACTGAATTTTATTTTATTCTTTTGTAGTCAGGGAACATACTGTGAAATGTTTTTATTCATTTAGCATTTGCGGGATTTTCTTTAAGATCACATATGGTAAATTTTAGTAGAAAAATAGTCTATGTGTACTTGAAAAAATATGAATTATTCTATTGGAGTCATCACATTTGTTAATTTTGTTGTTCAGATGTCTATCTTCATTGACTTTTGGCACATGTGTACTGTGTGCTATTGACTTACATGTTTTAGAGATTTTCGTTATGATTATAGATTTGCCTTCTTTTTTAGTTCCATAAATGTTTGCTAGATTATTTGGTGCATAACTTTTAGGATTACAATATAATCCTGCTGAGTTGAGCATTTTGTCATTGTAAAGCACCCATCACCTTTTCTCTCTAATATGAGGATGGACGCCCCAAAAAACCCGAATTATTTTCTGGAAGGCCGGCCCCTTGTAGTACAGGCTTCTCTGGCTAACTGAGTGTCCTAGGAGCCCACCTGCATCAGTGTACCGCCTGGCTTTGTTGTGAGAGGCTGTGTTGGGCTTCAGCAAATATTTCTGGAGACTGTCATCACATTCGCTTATTTCATGAGGGGTGATATACAGGAACAACATGTGGCATGACAACACACCTTCCCATACCACGCTGAGTGTTCAGCAGTTTTTCACCCCAAAATGGCATGACCTTCATGCATGGTCTTCCCTATTCACCTGATTTTGCCCCAAACGACTTTTTTGTTTGTTTCTCCAGGTGAAAAAAGTGCTCAAAAAGAGTTGTTTAGCGAAGGTGGAAGAGGTGAAACAAAAACTGCAGAAGCACTAAAAGGCATCAAAGTGGAATACGTTAAATGGAGGGATTATTTCTAAGAGCTTTTGATGTCAAAAGCAGTTAACAATTTTCTAATAACTATGAGTATAAAAACATGGCAACAATTTTTGTGAGACAAGATTTATTAAATTTTCTATACCCAGAATTGAGCTTAAATTTTTATTAAAAATTAAAGGATAAAATATATTGAATCATATGCCAAAATGGTCTCTAGTACCGACCTTAAACACCAAGTGGCAACTGGTCAGTGTTTCTATGTAACTGAGTTATAATCTATTTTCCTCTTTGTATTGTAACTTGAAGTGTGCCCTGACTGAATTACAGGGCACTAAAGAAAGTGGTGTTTTTCTTTATGTTTTAAAGTATCCAGACTAAATGGTGACTGTGGCTAAATTGTCTGTTCTATATACTATTTTTCTTTATATATCTAAATTGTTTATACAAACTTAGCATAAATGTTAATGTTGATATTGAAAAAGATGAAGAAATCCAATTTTTGTTTCTGTTTGTGTTTTGATTCTTAGAGGTATATTTTTGATACTCCTACTCCTCAATTCAGGTTAACAAATGCAAAGTAGTCTCAGGAGGACAAGTAAAATCCATGAAACAAACTTTCATTTACATGTTAACAAGCTGTAGGAAGGCATTCAGGTTGGACACACACTCTCTAGACTAGTTAAGTTTTCTCCATGTAAATGGTGGGGTCTCTATGAAGATATTGCAGATTCCATTAAAAGGCACTTTTAAGTCTTTTTCTTTTTTAACAAAACCCTATACTTTACTCAGATTTCCTTAGTTTTCAGCCAATGTCATTGTTTTCCTATTCCATAGAGGACCCCCCGTGACATCTAGTCAGTCATCACTTAGGCTCTGCTGATTGGTAGCTTCTGAAACTTTCCTGGTGTTTGATGACTTGGGAAGTTCTGAGGACTGGGCAGGTATTTTGTGGAATGCCCCTCGATGGATTGTGTCTGATATTTTTCTCATGACTACATGGAGGGTTGCATATGAATAGTGTGGAAATGCTGTCCACCTGGCTGGTCATTGCAATGTTGACCTTGATCATCTGACTGAGACTCCTTTCCATGATGACCGCTAGAAGGAGGTCTTTGTACTGCCTACACGTAAGGGGTGGGCTCCTTCTGAAGGGTGGAAAGCCAGCATCAATTACGTGTCTTCTTTTGCTGGGAGACTTGTCCTCTTTATTTTTTTTTATTGTTAAATTTATTGGGGCGACCTTGGTTAGCAAAAATTACATAGGTTCCAGGTGTACAATTCTACAATACATTGTCTATGTGTTGTATTATGTGTTCATCACCCAGAGTCAGTTCTCTTTCCTTCACTATGTATTTGACTCCCCCTCCTTCCTCTCCTACCCGCTTCCCGCTTACCCTCAGGTAACCACTCAATTATTGACTGTTTCTATGAGATTTTGTTTCTTTGTTGCTTTCAATTTTATATTCCACATATGAGTGAAGTCATATGGCTCTTGTTTTTTTCTGTCTGGCTTATTTCACTAAGCATGATAATCTCAAGGTCCATCCATTTTGTTGCAAATGGCAATATTTCATCTTTTCTTGTAACTGAGTTTTATTCCATTGTTTATATGTACCACGTCTTCTTTTTCCACTCATCTGTTGAAGGACAATTTGGTTGCTTCCATGACTTGGCCACTGTGCACAGTGCTGCAATGAACATTGGGTACATAAATCTTTGTGGACTAAGGTTTTCAAATTTTGGGGGATAGATATACAGAATGGGGATTGCCAGGTAATATGGTAACTCCATTCCCACTTTTCTGAGGAAACTCCATAGCAGTTGTACCCATTTGCATTCCCACCAGCAGCGTGTGAGAGTTCCTTTCTCCCCACACCCTCTCCAGCACTTGTTATTCCTTGTCTTGTTGATAACAGCCATTCTCACAGGTGTGAGGTGGTATCTCATTGTGGTTTTGATTTGCATTTCCCTGATAGCTAATGAGGATGAGCATTTTTTCATATGTTTGTTGGCCATTTGCATGTCTATGGGTGAAGTGCTCGTTTAGGTCCTCTGCCCACTTTTTAATTGTATTGTTTTTGTTGTTGTTGTTGTTGAGTTATATAAGTTCTTTATATTTTTTAGGTATTTGTCCCTACCAGATGTACTGTTTGTAAATATATTCCCCCATTCAATTGGCTGTCTCTTTGCTTTGTTGATGGTTTCTTTTACTATACAGAAACTTTCTAGCTTGATGTAGTCTCATTCATTTATTTTTGCTTACCCTTGCCTCAGGTTCATGAAGTCCTCTTTGAGCCCAAAGTCTACAAATTTAGTATCATTGTTTCCTTCTATATAGTTCATTGTTTTGGGTCTTATGTGGAGGTCTTTAATCCATTTTGAGTTAATTTTAGTATATGGTGACAGTTCACAGCTCAGATTCATTCTTTTGCATATGGTTCTCCAATCTTCCCAGCACCATCTACTGAAGAGGCTTTTTTTCTCCACTGTATATTTTTTGGTCCTCTATCAAAAAGTATTTGTCCATATATTTGTAGATTTATTTCTGGGGTTTTATTTTGTTCCATTGATCTGTGTATCTGTTTTTCTGCCAATACCAAGCTGTTTTGATTATTGATGCTTTGTGTAATAGTATAAATTGAAATTGATGAGTGTGTTACCTCCAGCCTTATTCTTTTTATGTAGTATTGCATGGGCAATTCCAGGTCTTTTGTGGTTCCATACAAATCTGATAATATTTTTAAAACTATTTCATAAAAGAATGATGGTGGGATTTTGATGGGAACTGCATAAATCTGTATATTGCTTTGGGTAATATGGCCATTTTAACAATGTTAAATCTTCCTATCCATGAACACAGAATATCTTTCTGTTTCTTTGTGTCCTCTTCAATTTCTTTCAAAAGTGTCTTATACTTGTCCATGTATAAGTCCATCATGTTCTTTGTTAATTCCCAGGTATTTTATTCTTTTTGTTGAGATTGCAAAAGATATTGACTCTCTCATTTCCTTTTCTGAAGGTTTGTTGTTTTTATATAGACATGCAATTGATTTTTGTACATTGATTTGGTATCCTGCAACTTTTCTGTATTCATTTATTGTTTCTAATAGTTTTCTAGTGGAGTTTTTAGAATTTTCTATATAAAGAATCATCATCTGCAAATAATGACAGTTTCACTTCTTTCCCAATTTAGATACATTTTATTCCCTTCTCTTCTCTGATTATTTTGGCTAGAACTTCCAGTACTATATTGAATAACAGTGGTGACAGAGACATCCCTCTTTTGTTCCTGATTTTAGGGGAATGGGCTTCAGCTTTTCCCATTCAATATAATATTAGCTGAGGGTTTGTCACATATGGACTTCATTATGTTGAGGTACTTTCCTTCTATAACCATTTTATTCAATGTTTTGATGATAAATGGATGTTATATCTTGTCAAGGGCTTTTTTTTGCATCAATTGATATGATCATATGGTCTTTATCTTTTATTTTGTTTATGTGGTGTATCACATTGATAAATTTTCATATGTTGAATCATCCTTGTATTCCTGGGATGAATCCCACTTGATCATGGTGTGTAATCTTTTTGATGCGTTGTTGTATTCTATTTGCTAGTATTTTGTTTAGGATTTTTGCATCTGTGTGCATTAGAGATATTGGTCTATAGTTTTCTTTTTTGTGTTGTCTTTACCAGGCTTTGGCATTAAGGTAATGTTGGCCTTGTAGAATGATTAGGAAGTATTGACTCATCTTCAATTTTTTGGAAGAGTCTGAAGATAGACATTAATTCTTCTTTGAAAGCTTGGTAAAATTTATTGGTGAGACCATCTGGTCCAGGGCTTTTGCCTTTGGGGAGGTTTTGGATGATTGTTTCAATTTCTTTACTATTTATTCGTGTATTTAGATTATCCAGTTCTTCTTGGTTCAGTCTAGGTAGACTGTATGTTTCTAGGAACTTGTCCATTTCTTTTAGTTTGTTAAATTTAGTGACATAAAGCCCTTCCTAATATTTTCTTATACTCCTCTGCATTTCTGTGTTATCAGTGGCAATTTCTCCCCTTTCATTTCTAATTTTGGATATTCATGTCATTTCCTTTCATCCTTTGGTTAGCCTAGCCAGGAGTTCATCAATTTTGTTGATTTTTTTCAAAGAACCAGCTCTTTGTTGCATTAATTTTTCTATTATCTCTCTGTTCTCGATTTTGTTTAGCTCAGCTCTAATTTTTATTATTTCTTTCCTTCTGCTGACTTCGGGTTTTTCCTGTTCTTCCTTTTCTAGTTCTTTAAGATGGAATGTTAGAATATTTACTTGTGATTTTTCTTGTTTTTTAAGATAGGCCTGTAATGATATAAAATTTCCTCTTATTACTGTTTTTACTGCATCTTAATAATTTTGATTCTTGCTTTTTTTTCCTTTTTCTTTTTTTTGCATCTTAATAATTTTGATATGGTGTATTTTTATTGTCATTAGTTTCTATGTATTTTTAATCTCTTCTTATTCCAGCCCTTCACCCTGAGCCTGTGTTTGTCCTTATGGCTGAGGTGCGCCTCTTGGAGACAGCATATGGATGAGTTTTGTTTTTTAATTCAGTTTGCTACCCTGTACCTTGTTATTGATGAATTCAGTCCATTTACATTTAGGGTGATGATTTATATATGAGGATTTCCTATGGCTATTACTTTCTCCTTTTTTATTTCTTTTTTGTTGTCCCAATTCTTCTCCATTTATTTTGAGTTTTTGTTTCAGATCAAAGAGCCTCCTTCAATATTTTATGAAATCCCAACCTCGTGCTGGAGAATTCCCTCAGATTCTGTATTTCTGAAAAGATGTTTATTCCTCCTTCATATCTAAAAGATAATTTTGCTGGATGAATTATCCTTGGCTGGAAGTTTCCCTCTTTTAATAATTTGAATAATTTATTTTACTCCCTTCTGGCTTATAGAGTTTCTGCTGAGAAGTCTGATGATAGCCTGATGGGCTTTCCTTTAAAGATTATAGTTTTTTTCCCTTGCTGCCTTGAAAATTGTCTCTTTATTTTTTATTTTTGACATCTTCAGTATAATGTGCCTTGGAGAAGATCTGCTGGGGTTCGGGTAGCAAGGGAACCCATATTCTTCTTGAATTTGGGGTTCCAGATCTTTCCATAGGTTTGGAAAGTTCTTGTCTACTATTTGTTTGAGTAGGCGCTCTGTAGAGTTCTGTTCTGCACCTTCTGCTATTCCTGTTACTCTAATGTTCTTTCTAATGGAGTCAGATAGTTCTTGTAGAGTTCTTTCAGTTCTTTTGACTTTGAAGTCCCTCTCTTCTTCTTTCTGTGTTGTTTTCATGTTTCAATCTTCAATATCACTAATTCTTTTCTCCATCTGGTTGGCCCTGCTTCCTATGGTAGTTAGTTCATTTCTCAGTTCTTTTATTGCATTGCTTATTTCTTGAATTTTTATATTTTCAATTTTGTTGTTGTTGTTTTTAAAATGTTCCTTTTGTTCACAGATTTCCTTTCTGAAATCATTTATCTGGGTCTGAGTACTCTGCCAACATTATTTCAGCTCCTCAAGTGTCTTAAGAAAAGCAGCTTTGTATTCTTTGTAATTTACATCATATATTTCCAGATCCATAAGTTCCTTTTCTAGAGACTTTTCATTTTCTTTCTGGGTGAAATTGAATCCTAAGGTACTCATTGCATTTGATGTGTTTCTTTTTCCAGGCATGAGGGCTTTTTCCATGGCAGATATAGAGAGGTATTTCTTTCTTTCTTTTTCTTTTCTTTTCTTTTCTTTTCTTTTCTTTTCTTTTCTTTTCTTTTCTTTTCTTTTCTTTTCTTTTCTTTTCTTTTCTTTCTTTCTTTCTTTCTTTCTTTCTTTCTTTCTTTCTTTCTTTTTTTTTCTTTCTTTCTTCCTCTTCCAAGTTGATATTGCTGTAGTGTCTTCCAACATTTTCTCTTAATTATTTGAACTCTTATCTCTGGGAGTTTTCCTTTAAGGCGGGCTTCCCTTCTTTTGACCCAGTTGCCTTGGTCTCGATGCGGCTCCTTTTTTGGAAAATGTGGCGGGTGATGGTGTGCTATGTCTCTGAGATTAGTGCAGGAAAAAGTTGCTGTGTCTGTGTTTTGGAGTTTTCCTGAGCTCTACTGCCAGTTTCCACAGGTGTGGGGTTTGTTGGAAAGGGCACAGGTATGTTTGCCTCTTTTTTCTTTTTTCCAGGTGGCTGTAGAGTAGACACTAGGTAAAGTTGTGGGGAAGTGAGCTTTGGGAGAAAGGAGAAGCAACCAGGCTCAGTGTCTCTGGTTTCTCCCTGGGTTTGGGGGCAGTATGATCTGTGGCTCCTCTGCTTCCTGTGGTCACTCCCCTGGTTACTAACTATGCTGCAACACTAGTCTGTTTATCAGGGATGCCCACCAAGCCAGGCATTGGTGGGGTTGGGAGTGGACTGTGGTCACATCAGTCACAGGCCAAGTGCTCACCATCTGCTCAGCCTTTCTCCTTTCTCCTGGGCTTGCATTTCACCTAGGATCATTTTTTTATTCTGGCCAGTGTTTCCACAGCAGTCACTTCTCAGTTTCAAACATGCCAGTTTGTGGTTGCAGTGCCACGCTGCCGCTGGGGGCCCTATTCTGGCTCAGGGCAGTTCAGCCTCTAACTCACCCAGGGCAGGTGCTCTGACTGGGGCCCTGGTGCTCTGCCACTCCTTGGAGTCACAACTCACCCATGGTCTCACAGGGTCTCACAGGGTTTCAGCCGCTCTCACCTCTGCTCCTATGGCTGGCCACTCGGACTCCAACCTGCCTGGGATTGTGTTGCTCCTGCCCACGTGTTCTGGCTCTTTCCTTTTTCCTTCTGTCAGGCAGGCCATACCACCTCTTTGCTTTGCTCCTTCCCTCCTTTCCCATTGCCCCCCTTTCTCTGACCTTCGAGTATTTTCTTGCAATGCGTGTATCTCTCAACTGAGACTGTGACATTCAGGGTTTCCTGTGTTGGATCCTAGTGGTTCAATTGTATTTTCCAGGAGAGGTGGTCTTTCACCACCATCTTAGGTCCCAATTCTTTTTTTTTTTTTTTGTGGTTCCCTGGCTGGGAATTGTGCCCAGGCCATGGCATTGAGAGCACTGAAGCCTAGCCACTACACCACCAGGGAACCCTTGGTCCCAATTCTGATATAGTCCTATTCATTTATTTTTGCTTTTACTTCCCTCACCTTTGGGGTCAAATTAATAAAATCCTCACTTTATTCACATGTAAGAAATAGGGAAAATACTACAAATGATGTTTACATTGTAGGACTACTTTAATACAAGAAGAAAATCCCTTATTTATGTGATTTGTATACCGAGATCCAAATTTACTGTCGGTTAAATCATGTTCCCCAAACAAGAATAATCAAATTTAATAGTAAAATTAGTTCTATTCCCTAGATATATTGTTTGGTAAAAAAATTAAATTAAATTAAAAATAAAGCATTTTTTAATGTGATTGCCCATGTAGAACAAACACTGCAATGTAGAATGTGAGATCATAAATCTTATAAAAAGAGCTAATTGTAACTAGAATAATTTAAAGTGTGAATTTCTTAATTTGAGATGAAAATGTTTATTATCCAAGAGACATTTCAGAGAGTGAATTGCCTTGAACAATATTTCCCATATTAAATAAAACTAAAGATAACAAATCTTTATCTGGCATTTTTCACTTCTAATAAACACAAAGAGCAAATTCTTAGTAAATGTTGCCATGAGACTGGCTGACTAATAGCACTATGCCATGTATTATTAGATTTGTATTATATCCTTCCTTAATTAACCATTTTATATGAAAACAAAAATGATCATCTAAGTGAATTTTAACTCTCTACAATCTGATTGCACCGAGCATTCCCAAAACTAAAATTTATTTTCACAAGGAGACCTGACTTGTGGGAAATTTGTAATTAATTGATGGTGATGAAAATGATGTTTTATTTACACTTTTTGATTTTTTTAATAAACATGCATTTTTTGTTTGCGTTTTATGGTTCTCTATTTGAAACTCAATTTGGCAGGTACAAATATGCAAAACTTAGCAGCATGAAGCCTGTTGCAAATTCATGAAATATAATCTCTTTTAATTTGGATGAGAGCAGTTTTCACCAAACATTTCAGTTATCACTCACTAAACAGTGATAATTATAATTTGCTCAGGATACAAAGCTAGTCAGTTTTGTCTCAGGCAAGCCATCAGTTGGTTTATTCTTCATGAATTTAGAAGCAATCTTATTTCAGAGGCAAGCTGGGCACTTCTGGAATGATATCAAAGTCGAAATAATGACAGGTGAAAACATTATTCCATGATTTGGAGAATTTATTTATTATGCTTCAACTTGTCATCTATAAATTAGCCCACCTTCTATGATATGTGAGATCAGAGTATTCTCTCTATCAACATGCTCAGTATAGAAGACAACATCTTTATGATCATAATAATTGGAGAATCTATAATAGGAATTTTGGGGAATGGCTACATTGGACTAGTAAACTGGATTGATTGGATTAAGAAGAAAAAGATCTCATCAGTTGACTACATCCTCAGCAGTTTAGCTATCTCCAGAGTTTGTTTGCTCTGTGTAATGTTGGTAAGTAGCTTAACAATGCTATTCAACCCAGATGCTTATGAAAGTGATAAACCAAAAATAATTGATATCTTCTGGATATTCACCAACTACTTAAGCATGTGGCTTGCCTCCTATCTCAATGTCTTCTATTTCCTGAAGATAACCAATTTCTCGCACCCACTTTTTCTTTGGCTGAAGTGGAGAATTGACAGGAAGTTTCACTGGGTCTTGCTGGGGTGCTTAGTCATCTCGTTGTTGAGCAGCCTTATGCTAACACTGATACCGAATTACTGTGCTGAGTTTCTTGAAATTGCAAAATGTAAAAGAAACTTTACTGAATTGTTCCGTGTGATGAACATTCAATACTTCAACCTGTTGTCTCTCTTTAATGTGTTGGCAATTGTCCCACTTACTGTGTCACTGATCTCATTTTTCCTTTTAATTATATCCTTATGGAGACATATAAAACAAATGAAACTCAATGTTACAGGCTGTAGAGACCCCAGCACACAAGCCCATGTGGGAGCCATGAAAACTGTGAGTTCATTTCTCTGTCTCCTTTTTGTATACTACCTGGCTTCTCTTTTGATGACATTCAGCTACCGTGTGAAAAAAAGCAAGTTAACTGTGATGTTTGGAGAGATTACAGCAATTCTCTATCCCTCAGTTCACTCATTTGTTTTAATTGTTGGAAATAACAAGCTGAGGCAGGCATCTGTCAGGTTGCTGAGATGCAGAGAAACGGCGTGTGTGAAGTAAAACCTTGGCTATAGAAGTGGACTTCAATGGAGTTCCCTGATGGTGTAGTGGCTAAGGTTTCCACACTGTCAACTCTGCGCCCTGGGTTCGATTCCCAGCCAGGGAACTACCCACATAAAAGTGGACTTTAGAAACAAATCTTATTTTCTGATTAAAAATGCAACTTTCTCATAGGCCCATTCTGATATTTTCTAGTTATTCCATTTATTTTGGGTATGTATCTTAAAGTGTTATTGAGATCCAATAGCACACTAATGAATACATCATTTGTATCTCTTTATACCCTCAGACATTCTCATCTTCACACTCCCTTCCTCCCACTAATTTCAGGGTCCACACTTCTCCTTTTGCCTTCTTACTGCAAATGTTAGGCATGCATTGCTTAGTTAAAGTCCTTTAAGATTTGACTTTGACCCACTGTCAAGTGCACCTCAGGTGTACTAACTGGTTTCTCACTTTTTGTTATACACTTTCATTGCTGGCCCTTAACTGAGCTCCCTCTGTGGCTCTGCGGAGTTCCTCCCATTGGGTTTGTTAACAATGAACTTGGTTCTCCCCTGTCCTATCGCTAATTCTGTTTCCCAGTTTTGTATTTCTCCCCAGATGAGTGATGCTTTAAGGGGTCTCCCAGGGAATATTTCCTAGTTGACCTTTCTCTGCCATCTCCTACTTATTTCCCTTGAAATTAAATTTCCTTTCAGACAACTTGCACTTTAGTCAGCACCAGGATAAGAATAGAATCCACTCAAAATCTCCCTTGAAGGGGTGTTCCTAATCTGGATGGAGGGAACTGATGTCAGTCAGCCTGCTTCACTCCAATTTCTAATAAGACCTGCAGTTGTGGTTTTCACTCAGGACTTGAGAAAAGAAATTAATTGGGAATAAATCATTATACACAATGGAATAACTCTATACTGTTTCTAAAAAAAATCACTATATATCATCCATACAGAGTAAATTACTAAAAAAAAAAAAAGAGTCATTAATAAAATGTGGTTCTATTGTGAACATGAAATCCCTCCTTACTAGAGTACTATTGAAAGATTTGATCTGACACATCTAAGGAAATGTCTGTTCTGATCTGACTGTGCATTTCTGCTCCCACCGTGTTCTGTGTCTAATTCTGGTCTATTTCAGTACAGTCACTTAAAAAATTATAACTAAGATACTAATTATCTGAAAATTATCAATTTTTTGGCATGTGATTAAGTAAAATTTACTCTATAAAATACATTTACAATCTAAGTACATAAACTTCATCAAGTATATTTCTAATATGCTGGCTATTTATGTTGCTATTCGTTGTATAAAACAGAAGAACTGATGTTCCTATAGTGAACTATATTACCATATTCTATAAAACACTTGTAAATTCTATGCTGGGATAAACTTTATATTCTTCTGTAGGTTTAGAAGAAATAAATGTTTTATATGATTAATACTTTTGGGGTGGTTTTTGTGTATTAATTTGAAGTCCTTTCTTCCATGTTTTGTTTTTTGTTATTTCCTATGTTTCAAATATCTCCAACCACCACGGCTGGGGTCCGAAGTAGCAGGCATGTAACAAAATGCACTCTTGCAGAATATTTTTCTTTTTTTTTTTTTTTTATTGTCATAAGAACATTTAACATGAGATCCACCCTTTTGGCAAGATTTTAAGTGTACAATACAGTATTATTAGGCAGATGTTGTATAACAGATCTCTAAAACTTATTCATAACTGAAACATACTTGTTGAATAGCAACTCTCCTCATTTCCTTCACCTAAGTCCCAAACAGCCACTGTTTTACATCCTGCTTCTATGAATTTGATGATTTTATTATAGATATCTCATGTAAGAGGAATCATACAGTATTTGTTTCTTTATAACTAACTTATTTCACTAAACATAATGTCCTCCAGGTTCATCTGTTGTTTTTTTTTATATTCTAAGAGTTTCTTCTTCTTTTAAAGACTGAGTAATATTCTGTTGTATGTATATGTCACATTTATTTATCCATTCATCTGTCAATGGAATTTAGATTGTTTCTACATTTAAGTTATTGTGAATAACGCTGCAATAAACTCAAGAATGCAAATTGTCTCTTCAAGATCCCGATTTAAACTTTTTTGGATATAAATCCAGAAGTGAGGTTGCTGGATCATAGGATAATTGTATTTTTAATTTCTTGAGGAATGTCATACTGTTTTCAGTAGTAGCTGCATCATGACTTTCCTGTTGCACTAGTAAGTATCAAATCTACATTTATTCATAAAAAAAGAGTATTCTATAAGTTATGTGGGTAAAGGTATTACCATAATTATTGTGAGTACTCTGTTACCAGGACACTATCGAGAAGAAAATGACATGGCTGAATCATTTCCAGGGGAAAGCTAACACCTGTAAACATGGCTATATTAGGCAATTTGTCCAGTAATCAGGTTTGAAGGTTTGGCCTTTAAGAAAAGATGGGAGAAGAATTGCATTCCCAAGAAGGTATAAGTGCCCAAAATTATTCGATGCAAACTCCATGTAGTAAAGTATTTCTCAGTAACTTTACATTAGACAAGCTATTTCAAAATAAGAGTTAGCCTGTAGAAATGAGGTGAATATAATCCTTAGTCTTTTGCCTAATAGGCTAGAAGGGCTAAAGATCTAGATACTCAATACCAATTTGAGAGGGAGGAGGGGGAATGGTAGAATAAAACACGGGATTTTACTTTCTTCCCTCTTATATGTACAATTGACATTGGGAACATTTTAAATGAAAATCTAAAGGTAATCAACACTCTTCTTTATCATGGCTCCTTCACCTTATTGTATATAGCATGACAAACTAAGTGACCATTTAATGTCATTTGACTAAGATAATGCATTATTTTGAGACCTTATGCCATATAATTGTTCCTCTGAACATCCAAGACAAAATGAGCTGAAATATTATTTAGAATCAAATAATCTGTATTTAGTGTTCAGTTTTTAAATCCCATGAACATATATAGCTCTCAATGTTAGCCCCAAATTTGGATTTTTAGCAGTAATTAGTGTTCTCATTCAACAGAGTAGAGATTACTCTACAAATTTCAATTTTTGACCATTTCTAATTGCCAGGAAATCCTTGAAGTTTATGTTTCAGATACCATATAGGACACCCAATTAAATTTTATTTCAGTACTTCTTAGAAGCACTTACCATGCATTTGGGATATATGCTAAAAATATATTTATTTTTTATTTGGAATTCAAACTTAACTAAGTGTCCTGTATTTTTATTTGCTAAATCCAGCAGGCCTGTCAAGGTTACTAGAATGCATCCCAGATTAATGAATCCAAATTTTGCAGAATGTAGCCTGAGAAAGAGTGCAGGACTCTGAAAGGGAATTGGCCTAATTTGCATCTTAGCAAACTTAGCTCAGCCTAAATTAATCATATGTGGAAAGGTAAAATTTGCTGGGAAGGTAAATGGACATACAGCAACCAAGCCAGGGATTACCAACCATATTGTTTGTCAAGACTAATTAGGATTTAATGAAGATATCTACAGTCTTCATGTATCCTTCCAGTCTTCATCACAACACATACTATAATAAAAGATGTAAAGAAAATTACAACAAAATCTAAGAAGTAGGTATAGACATCAAGCTACATCAATTCAAATAGGAACAAATTGACTATTTCTCTGCTTTAACATGTCAGATGAAGTGAAGAGCACCTTAATGATCATAGTGGCTGGAGAGTTTTCAATGGGGATCTTAGGAAATGCATTCATTGGATTGGTACACTGCATGCACTGAATGAAGACTAGGAAGATTGCCTCCATTGATCTAATCTTCACAAGTCTGGCCATATCAAGAATTTGTCTATTGTGTATAAGATTGTCAGACCATTTTATATTGGGGCTGTATCCAGACATGTGTATCAGTGGTAAACAAACAAGAATCAGTGACTTCTGGACACTAACCAACCATTTGAGTGTCTGGTTTGCCACCTGCCTCAGCACTTTCTATTTCCTCAAGATAGCTAATTTCTTCCAGCCTCTCTTCCTCTGGATGGAGAGGAGAATTGACAGGGTGGTTCCTAGGATGCTGCTGGTGTGCTTGGTCCTCCTGTAGTGATTAACCTTCCTGTCGCTGGGAATCCAAGTGATGATTTCAGGCTTTGCGTCAAGGTCTGGAGGAAAGCAAACTTAACTTGGAGATGCAGGGTAAATAAAGTTCACTATGATTCCGTCAAGGTAGGTCTCAGTCTGTGAACGCTAGTCCCCTTTTCTGTGTCCCTGATCTCGGTTCTTCTTTTGACCCTCTCCTTGTGGAGACACACCAGGCAGATGCAGTTCAACGCCACAGGGTTCAGAGATGTCAGCACAGAAGCCCACATGGGAGCCATGAAAGCTGTCATCTCCTTTCTCCTACTTTTCCTTGCCTACTGTTTGTCCTTTCTTATTGCCACCTCCAGTGACTTTATTTCAGTCTGAATCAGCTGTGATGGTTAGTGAGCTGATAGCTCTAATCTATCTCTCAAACCATTTATTTATCCTAATTCTGGGGAACAATAAATTTAGACAAGTATTTCTAAGATTGCTATGGAAAGTGACATATATTCCAAAAAGAAGAAATTGCTAACATAAACAAATCTGAAGAAAAACTATCATTTTTCTAGGACAAAAGAAGATAGGTGTTTCTTAACTACCTTTAGTTCCTGCATTAATATTGGTTTTATATATGGTTGATTACTCCTAAGATGTATTTAGTATATGTACAACTTAGAAAATCTCAGCTAGAACTGATTTGGCCTCTTTATCTTTGTCTCTGTCTCTCTGTCTTTTGTATTTCTCTCTCCTTCCCTTCAGAGTTTTTAAAAACATGTTTCAGAACATAGAGAAGTTAATATTCTAATATTAACTGTGAGAGGAGAGAGTATTTCCATAGTTAGTTCTAAATCATTTCTCCAGATGCAAAACTGTATGACTAGTTCAGAACAACTGTAATAGCATCTTGTTGTTATTTGCATCCCCTTGAAAAGCAGCTGGTTCATCCTCATAGTCCTAGCTAGATTTTTCTTCTAGTCCAACGAAAGGCCTCCTTTGGAAAAGATGCAATAAGATTCAGAAACAGTTCTGAATCAAATTCAAGTTCTGAATATAATACTGATTATATTCAAGATTAAGACATAAATTGTGATTAAAACAATTATTGTCACAATGAGTTCAAAAGTTATTTTAGGGTCATAAATCAATGAAAAAAAGACACTTTATAAGTATGAGAGAAGGACAATTTACATAGGAAGTTTTTAGAAAATATGGCTAGCTAAAACTATTTATTGCTTATTGAATGATATTTCTTATACAAAAGATATGTGTAAGTTTGCTTTTAGCAAACTAGGACTGCACTGGCCCTGATTGTCAAGAAACCCTGATGAGACCTTCAATCAAAAACTTATGTTTTGAGATGTTAAAATATCAAAACTGTCAAAAGAGACATTGATTCAATACAGATCATTTCTATACGCCAAGAAGATATTATTCAGATTATACATAAGTCATCTATGAAATCTCTACTTGGGAAATTCCATCAAAAGTACATCACCTGCTTTGTGGCAAGACATTTTGGAGTGATCAATCTGTTTCTAACCAGCCTAGAATAGCCATGGACTTTGTGTGCAGAAGAAACAATGTTTATAAATATTCTGATCAATAAATTTTATAAAAATAAAAATTACTTTTATATTAGTTTCATGTTAATTATTTTCTCTGAATCTAACAGTGCAAAAGATACACATTAATTAAACTGATAAATTTAAAAAGATTTACTGAGTGCCTGATAAGTTAAAGAAATGATAGACAATTAGGTGCATAGCCTGAAGCTTAAATTTTTAAAATTCTGTCTTAAAGAATACCTGTTCCTATCCCCCACCTAAGCAGAGGCCAGCTGATGTGGATTTATTAGGCATAGGAACAAAAGAACCGCGAGGGCTAATGGGCATCTTGAAGCTCCATGTCTCATGTCTTCACACTGTGGACTCTTGAATCTTGGTAATTTACTTGTATTACAAGCATAGCACCTCAACATTCAATTTCTCTGTGGACTGTAGCCAGGCAAAAGACATTGGGGTAGAAAGAGAAACCATATAAGGGAGCTCTTACTGTACGTAATTTTCCTTGCTGGCATATCTAGGATAAAAGGGATGTAGCCAAGTCAAGTGGTTTATCTATACAGGCAGATTTCTTTCTGTTTTTATTCCTTGTTTAATAAATAGATGTCCACTCATACACTGAATGTCTGAGTGGTAACTAACACAGATGGAATGTGAAGAAGTCAACATTTTCATGCCTAGTCATGAAAAACTTTGTGGAAGACAGGTAATGATCAAGGAAGTAAACCAATAGTTATAAGTAATGATGAATGCAACTAAGAAAAACTGGAGATGAGAGATAGCTTGATACAGCATAGTCAGGATACACCTACTTGAGAAAGTGAAATTTCAAGCTGAGACTTGATCACAAATACAACCCAGCCATGCAATATTGTGGACAAATAACAACCCTAAAAGGTGGAAAACCAAGTGCCAGTACCCTGAAGAGTAACTGCTTGAGGAAGAGCAATAAGGTCTGAATGACCAAAGCGTGGTGAGCAAAGCATGACTGGCAAGGTCATGAAGGGCCCTGCAGATCACGAGAGGAAGTTTAGAGTTAAGTGCAATGGAAAGACATTGAAGGAATTGAAACCATGTGCAACATAGTTTGGTTTATTCGTAGATTTAAGTTCATTTTGGTTAGAAGAAGAATGGAAATCATATTATATTGTGGGGCTGGGGAGGAGTACAATTAAAGAAAGCATTTGGTAAGGTATTGGAATAAGTAGTCCATATGTAAAATCATAATGGCCTGTTCCAGGCCTCTCTCCTATCTTCTGATGGCAAAGCGATTTTTCCTCAGCCAACCCTCCTTCACTGCATTCCTGAGCAGTTATCAACCTACCACCATAACTACTTCTAGATACCTCAGAGGATTCAGACACTAGTTCAATGTGTCCATCACACATAGGGTCACAGTGATTCCACGTAGAACTTCTGTGCCAATGTGAAGACAACATCCCCTTTGGACAGATACAGCCCTGCTGTTCCACACTTCAGTAACCTCACTGCTGCCTGCATTTCTGTCACTACTTGTTCTCTTAGCCAGGTTCCTGGTGCAAAGCACAACTTGCCTACTGTAAGTGAAGGGCCTGGAGATATATATGTATATATGGGCTGTCTGGAAAAAAGTCCAGCCATAAATGCCTCTATTTTTCATAGCACACAGTTGGATACTTCCCAGACAGTTCTCATACATCACTATCCAATTTCAGAAAACCTATGCAGAGCTCTTAAGTAATCTCCCTAATGCACCTCTCGGCTTGAGGTGAAGAGAGAACCATCACTGAAGGCGTGCTCTGGTGGTGGTGGAGAAGAGGGGGAGGGGCAAAGACAGTCACCGAACAGCTCCGTCCAAAAACTCCTTCCCAGTCTCTTCTTTCCACGCTCAGACCAATGTAAACAACAGGCTTAGAAGATGGGTAACTAGTTTTGTTTTCTTTTGGCAAGTCCTTCACAGTGTTTATCTCATAACTCAATGTGGCATCTGATATCTATTGTATATTTAGTGCCTGAGTTGAACGTCTGATTAACATTTTGTTGCATGTCTGCTGACGCCCCTGAACGCAAATGGACAGATTATTTTTCTGTTCCAATTTTAGCCGAGGGCCATCCACCAGGACTCCTTGGGTGTTGTGGGAGGCAAGGAGTTCCACCTGAGACTATTTGACGCTCCCTCAGAATGCCATCTGTCTTAGTCTCTTCAGGTGGCTATAATAAAATATCATAAACTAGGTGCTTGACAACAACAGAAATTTATTTCTCACAGTTCTTGAGGTTGAGAAGTCCAAGATCAAGGCACCAGCAGAGTCAGTC
The DNA here is from genome assembly GCA_004026885.1 of Lyroderma lyra. Classification (NCBI taxonomy): domain Eukaryota; kingdom Metazoa; phylum Chordata; class Mammalia; order Chiroptera; family Megadermatidae; genus Lyroderma; species Lyroderma lyra. The sequence continues at coordinate 32,536 of PVJL010008881.1, forward strand.
ATAGATGGCCATCTTCTCCCTGTGTTCTCACGTGGCGGAAGTGACAAGGAAGCTCTCTGGGGTCTTTTATAAGGGCACGAATGCCGCTTCATTCTCATGACCTCCCAAAGGTCCTGCCTCCTAATACCCCTACATTGTGGATTGTGTTTCAACATTTGAATTTGGGGGTGGGGAGCGCACAAACGTTCAGGCTACAGCACCATCAAAAAAACCTTTTGATTCCTCCGACTGGCCTGTCTCAGGGCTTCTTGATGCTTCCTGTGCTATAAGATACAGACAACTCTCAGCCTGTGAATGAGGTATTAGACTAGGTGGACTTTCATCCTTCTAAGAGGCTGTAGACATAAATTCAAAACAGTCAAAGCTGGTCATAAACTTTCCTCCCATTTGTTTTTCATTCACCTAAGAGAAAAAGAAAGACAGTAGATGTCACGAGGCATGCTAGGGGTGGCTGTCTTCAGTTCTCCCTTCTCCCTGCTCCCTCCCCGAGTCTAGCACAGCTTTCCTCGAGCTCGACTCCTATTCACAAGGAATGAACTGACTTCCAGCTTCCATGCCTTCACAATGTCAGATGAAAACGTTCTGTCTGGAATGTTCTATCCTTTCCTCCTGTCCCTGAGAAAACGTACTTGCTCCTTTCTGAGGCTGAGCACTCAATCACGCTTTCTTCATTTCTTCTGGCAACTTGCTTCCACGTTATTTTCATTGTTTAGTCTTGCACCTTTGGCTTGTTTTTTCCTTCTGACTCCTTCCTTTAAAAAGCCTGTCCAAGGTCCCTCCCCACACCCTTATTATTAACCTTGCCTCTCCTTCAGGCTACTTCTTATTTTTCTCTTCTTTCATTACCAAACATGTTTTCAAAAATTTACTCTTATTTCTTTTATTCTTTTCTCTGTTCAACCACGCAATGTATCAAATGACAGATAGGTGACTCATGATATCTATCTATCTATCTATCTATCTATTTTACTTATATATATTACTATGTATCAGGCATTGTTCTAAGTGCTTACTATCTATTTACTCATTTACTATTTATGTAAATTTAGTTATATTTTAACTTACTAGTTTTTTATGTATAATTTACACTTTAGCTCTATGAATCTATTTCACATTTACATTTACAACTCATTGAAGTTTGCCGCCACCCCCCCCCCCAGCCTTGTAGTACTTCTCTCTCAAGGTTTCTAGCACCTTAACAGTCAAATATGTATTTTCTCTCTTGATTCCTGTGACATTGTTGACTGCCATATATGCTCTGATTTTCTTTCCTTGTATGATTTCTACCAAACTTCTGTTAATAGATTATTCTTCTTCTCATTATTCTCTTCTTACTCTCTCATTCACTGGCTCTTCTTTCCCCAGTCATTAATTCATTTAGTAAATATTTAATGGGTACATATTGGGCTTCCATCACTGTGATAGTCCTTAATAATAACGAATAACGCAGGAACTGCCCTTGCCTTTGTAGAAGTGATGGTCTAATGGAGGATAGAAAATAATACACATCCAAATAAAAATATCATTGGAAATTTTGAAAATGGTGATATTCTTCCAAGTTTCATCTTGTTCTCCATCTTATTCTCTCAGTTTTATTATCTATTCACATGGCTATCTTGAGGCAATCCCTTCCTACCCATGGCTTTAGCAATTGCTTATATGAAGACACTAAATCTAAGGGCTGAGTTGTCTCTTGAACTTTAAGTCTGTATGTCTTTTATAGAAGGCACTGCCTGGATACCCACCAGGAGACTTAAACACAAGTTTGACTGTTATACTAGAGATGAGTCAAGGAAAATCAAACAGCTAAGCATTGCTTAAACCTACAATAATTTGAGCTAACTTTTAATCACGTTGTGATTATGCTTCTAGATGTAGTTTTGTGGTGTCATGCGTGATACTAGGATGCCACACTGTGGCTGTTATTAGTACAGCTTTTGTACTATCTCCTTTATACCGTATTGTATTTCTAGATGTCAATTGCAACCATTTTCATGGTTCTTTTTTCTCTTGGCTTCCTATTTAATTTTTTTTTTTTTTTAGTAATACATAATAGTAAAAGAAAATATCAGGCCAAATAAACAATAAAATATACAAAAAAGGAATTGAGCTAAAGTAGTAAGAATAAAAAAGTAGGCTACAAGACCTAAATGTATACTTTTAAAATTTAGTTGAAAACTTTGTAACGACACCTGAGGTTAACTTGTAAAGTAGGTTAACTTTTAGGTCATATTACCTTGTTTCTATGTTAAAAAATGGTAAGATGTTTTAAAATAATGGAATTCATGTGGTAGAGAGTTTCAAGTAATAAATTACATTATCAATTTTATTCCAGCACTACTTTTTTCATATTCATTCTGATAATGTGTATATATATATATATATTATTTGCAAATCTAGCTATGGAAGAGTAATAATATATATATATTAACGGCAAATCTAGCTATGGAAGAGTCATCCATTCAAATATACTCCATTCTTGCTCATTTCATCTGACCTTTTAAGATCTCTTTTTATTTGATTCTAGCAACTTAATAATTGTCTTCAGAGCTCAGATACAGGAGGATGCATATTAGTTATTTGTATCATACAGCAGGAAAGTGTTAAATTTAGTACTTATTGATATGCTACCTTCCTAAATGTATTCAAGCCTTACTCTCCCATGAAGATTGTCTGTTCCTTGAGGACAGTCACATTTTTCTTTTATATCTATATAAATACATCCTGAAGTCAATAGATTGAAGAAGGCTATATTTTTTTAATGATATAAAAATGATTTGATCAAATTAAATATTGTATAAAGCTATTTTTATTGATCAAAGTGACAAGTATGTTAACAAGAAATTGTATTTTGATTAATTCAGTTACCTTTTAGAAATACTATTCAAAATCTCTCCCAAATCTCTCCCTGAAATTTCAATACCATACAGGGTAAGAATTAAATGGGCACAACTCTTGGGAGGGGAGAAGAGAACCTTCTGTGTTGGTTATTATTCTGTAGGACTGATTAGAATAATGGCTATCCTAAGTAACTGATACAAGGACCAATAGATTTAAAGAACATACATGAAACGAAATCATAGTTTAACAATTTATCTGCAGATAAATTGTTACTAGTGAGTTGCTCTTTTGGAATTGAGGTTGATACATTCATCTAAATCTGTCAGCTGCTGTTCTCTGTTTGCTTCAGGAAAAAAGGAAGCAAAACAAACAAACAAAACCAAAGACAAAAAAAGTGGCAGAATACTCGTAGGCTGCCTATATCTATTCATAAAACATGACTGTACTTACCAACCTCGGTCTTGATCTTCTTGCTGAGCTGTGCTCAAAGCCAGCAGGGTGGCTAAAAGAAAGAAAAAATGCATCTTAAAATCAGAGTTATGTTCTCCTTTCTTCTAGAGAAATTACAGGTTTCTCACTTACACAGTTCATAAAGAGCAACATGCTTTATTGCTCTACAGGAAGGGCTCCAGTCTTTCATCTGATGAGTTGCTTCAACCAGAACATTTCCTCTGTATGATCTATCACCAATTTCACTGTGTCCAATGTTATTAAAATTGTGAAATGGTAATATGGCATTTGCTGTCTCCCTTAACTGTAATGAGAATAATAACAAATGAAAGATTATAAAAATACAGACTCTCAATTAACCAGCATCGATGGGGATTGGTAAATGCCAGATAAATACAGTTTCTGGTTGCTTGAGAATTACTATTAAAAATAGGCCTGAGTTTAATGTTTATTTGGGGACGAGTGGGTTAGGGAGGGGAGAAAGGGGAGGGGGTGGGAGAGGAGGGGGGGAAGCTAAATATAAGGTGATGGAAAGAGAAGTCACATTAGGTGGTGAACTTATTATACATCAAGTTGACAATGCACTGTAGAATTGTATGCCTGAAACCTAAGTAATCGTTGCTAACAGATGTCACCCCAATAAGTCTAACAATAAAAATGAATTAAAAAAAAAAATAGGCCTGACTAATATTATACCCAATACTATACCATACCATACCATAAACTCTGTATTGCCTTGATATTAATATTAAAGCATAGTAATTAAAAGAAAATTAAGACAAAGACAAACAACCTAATGCAATATGGTTTTAGTATAAAAAAAGATTTGTGAATGCAGTGTGCAATTTTAGTTAATGGCAGTCAATAAACTTTTCAATTTAATAAACTTCACTAACGTAATTTTTTTAACTTTAAGTAATTTAGAAAAAAACCACACACATACACACTTAAAACGGTCACAGAAAGGGTAGAGAATTGACTGGGTAGACATCACACCAATTTAAACTTACATTTCTACTAGAAATTAATTTTATTTTTTATTTAAAGTATTATTTCTTCTATTTTTTTTTTTCCCATTGCTCTTGAGTTCCAGTTAACGGAGAGTCTAGTGTACATACGTAATTGTGTGATGATACAGGAACTACTTTTGGGGAGGGTCTAAAAAGAACTTTCTGATTTGTCTGTAGAACCAAGGAATCACGAAGTCGTACAAGGGCAAGAGTGTAAAAGAAAACATGCCCACTTTAATACACTGTATCTAATTTAGGCCATAGAAAATCAATAAGGTGTTAAGGTGAGATTTATGACATCAGAGTCTCTTAGCAAAAACATTGGTAGTGGGGAGGTGGAAGTTGTGGAGAGGGTCACTTGGTGGGGGTGACACTTTTCACAGCAACTTGGAAGCAAATTTGGGACAAACTGGCCTCAATGAAAGGAACTGAGGGGTTTAAGGCAAAAAGTTGGAATCAAATACATAGTGATGTAAAGAGAAATGACCCTGGGTGGTGAACACAGAATGCAACACATAGATGAGGCACCGTATAACTGTACACCTGGAGCCTATGTAATTCTTGTCAACCAGTGTCACCCCAGTAAGTCTAACAATAAAAAAAAATGTCAAATCTAATGATTTCCATGAACTGAGGACTTGGCTTCTCCATTTATCTCTTTGACCTTGAGCAATAACGGAAGGGCTAAGCTAAATGCTCTCTAAAAACATATTTACCTCCCATGCTGGAAGTCTGAGGCAAGTTTTTAAGGATAGAAACTGCTATTTTATCAATTTGCCATGAAAAACAAAAAGACTTATTTTATAGGCAGTAGAAAAATGCTTGATTGAAAGAATGCATGTAAAAAAGAAAACTTTCCTTTGGTTCTAAAGAATAGAATATAGGAGTTCAGTGTTTATGCCCTGAAGTCAGATGCAGTTTCAAAATCTGTCGTCATCACTTAAGAGCTGTGTCACTTGGGCAGACTAGTTAACTTCTCTAAGCCACATTCTCTTTTATATATAAAAGAGAAATAGTATTAACTAACTTGTAACATTTTGTGAGAATTAAGAGTGCTTAATAATAAAGTGCTTTCCTGGGCATATCACAAATGTTCAATAAATATTAGTAATGAGGAATATGATGACAATGACGTAGGTGTCCCTTAGAAGGCACGAATTCTCCCCTATGTGTGTTTAAGAAATGACCCTGGGTGGTGAACACAGAATGCAACACATAGACGAGGCACTGTAGAACTGTACACCTGGAGCCTATGTAATTCTTGTCAACCAGTGTCACCCCAGTAAGTCTAACAATAAAAAAAAATGTCAAATCTAATGATTTCCATGAACTGAGGACTTGGCTTCTCCATTTATCTCTTTGACCTTGAGCAATAATTGAAAGGGCTAAGCTAAATGCTGAAGGAGAGGGTTCCTTGTCACTGCTGGCAGCATATCACCATACGTAAGGAATGTGTGGGGTGGGTGGGAGAGGGAGGAGCTGAGTCGGTAAGAAAGCCAAGGAGAAAATTGAAACAAGAGACGGGCAGGCAGTGGAGACGATGTGTGGGGTGGCCGGGGCCACTGGCAGAGAAGAATCGGCGCGAACACGGAGAAGAGGTAACATTGCAGCCAGCTGTCTTTGTCTTTCTATCTTTTATACAAGTTAAGGGCAGAAGTTAGAAGCCCAATAGGAGAGTCGGTGTCGAGGAGCGAGTTGAGGGCTGTGCAGCATTAGGTGTCAGGTGGACAGGTCGTGGTAGGGCACAGGGCACACTGCAGGGGTGAGCGGGGTATCTGTAGGGAGCAGTGACCAGCTGAACATGATGGCATCTTTATAAATAGCACAACAGTAGTCTTATCGGGTAACAGAGCGACAGTTATAAACTTGGGCCAGTTCCACACTGGGGTTCCACTACTGGGTCATTTGTTAAATTTTACATTCTTACATTGGTGTGGCCCTTCAGCTGAATTTCTACAGATTATCTAAAGCTTAATCCAAATATCTATTCCAATTTTTTCATATTCTTTACTGTTTTAAATGGTAGCATTTATTGAGCATTCATATGTGGCATGCACTGTGCTCAACACTTTGTAATCTTTTCTCATTTGAGCCTGATAAAAATCTCATATGTATTATTATAATTCCCGTTTTGCAGATGAAACCACTAAGGCCTCTCCAAGGTCACACAGCTATAGACCAGTGAGATTCATACTCAGGCAGCCTGATTTCAAATCCAGCAGCCCAATTTCAAAACCGCCAGCATCTTGGTTCTTATTTTGGTTATGATGGGTGTTGAATTACTCAACAATGGATGTAAAACAAGCTGGAGAAGGAGAAAAGGAAAGAACCTGGCATTAATTAAGCAGCTGTTATAGGCAAGGCACTGCTATGTCCTTTAATCATTGCAAAAAGCATGAAATCTGGGTGAAACTTTCCCCATTTAACGCGTGAGCAAACAGAAGTTTAGAATCCTCTAAAGGTATACGGCAATTGGCTACATGGTAAGAGGAAACCATCCAGAATATTCGTGGCTGGTTGAACTTCATCTCTTCCTGCGTAAACCACCATGGCTTCCCGAAAGATGGTTCCGACTATCCACCTCACTTTCCATAGTAACTGGACTGTGGTTATTTGCTCTGAACCACACAATTTGGATAAAAGACTATCCAAATTTTAGTCTAGGAAATTTAAAAAGCTGTCTAGTTAACTTCAAAGCAATATAAAGGGAATAAGAAAACCAATAATAGAAGGAAGAGGAAATGAGCCTAACTTAGAAGTTATTTATCCTGGACCAATTTGAAGTACCTTTAATTACAAAAGACCTTGATTCCTATGGACCTGCATGGGGATTGGAATCTTCCATTTCAAATCTCAGTCCTCAAAGTTCTCTCTTCTGAAATGCTACTGTTCAAGGGCTCCATCTAGTTGTACTAATCTGAGAAAGAACAGCAGTTTTTATTATGGATAATCAAACATGTGTCTTCTAGATTGATTTCTACCATTTGTGTTGTTACCAGATAATAATAATTGTGTCTGGTGCACAGGAATGGATGCACCTATGACGTAACTAAACCAGTTACCTCTCATTAGATGAACTTCTTTCATTTTCTCCTTTAAAATCTAGATTGTTCTTCATCAACTTCACACATTTTATCTTAAAATTGTAAAACTTAAATACTACCGGAGAATATTTTCCCCAAATGTTTAAATTTTAAGGTGAAGAATATGAAAGAGACCCCAGCGTGTTTTAACAACTTTTCCAACTTTATATTATTTGTTATGAAAAAAGAATCAAAACTAAAACTTGGGTCTCAACTGCCAAGACTTTCTATGTGTCATAGATATGATAGTTTGAAATAGGTGTTACCATCCATGACTTCGGGGGCCTTTTGCCCCACCAGAGTGTTTCCGTGAATTCAAAGGTTAGTAACTTAGCTCTGTCTTTTATTTAAAAATCGTTAAGTCTCCGTCCCAGCCCTCTGGGGATTGGTGTATATACAGAAATAATCAGTGTCATGTTACCTATGTCTGGACTCTGAATTCAGTCCCACGAATGTCCCAAAACACTGGAACAGGGAGACAAAGTCATAGCATCCTTATATCGTCCTTATTATTCTACGATCACAGATCATTCGTAATTGATTGACAGCCTCATTCTCAATGATGTGCAATGCTCATTATGGAAGTTTTCCAGCTCAGGGTTTAGACAAGGCTTCGCATTCAGATTTCCCTAGGTTGTTGCAACTGGCAGGAGGGGGAGCCGTGTCAGGAAAGGTTAAGGTACAAAAATCAGTGAGACTAGGTGGACGAGCAAGAAAACCATTACCAGCCACTCAAAGCCATCTGCTATGCAGAGCGTGAGGTTCTAAGAGAACATTCGAACGTTACTGTGTTAGTCTTCTGTTCCTACATAAAAGAGTTCATTAGCCTGGTGCACCTTGTAATTTCCTCACTTCATGCTTAGACCACACAGAGCTTCTGAAAATATCTTTAGAGCCAATTGCCATATTCCTCCAAGGACAATAATTTTTCTTTTTCTTTCTTTTTTCATTATCCTACCTCTGTGGCTAGCAATAGTAATGAGGGAATGTTGCTTTGGCTCATTAAATGTTAATGCTCAAGGCAAATTTTCTAAACTTAAGCATAGAAATAACTTTTTGTAATATTCTTTTATGTGCAATTATCCTTTTTGTTCTTTAGAAAGTAGAACCTATGAGAAGCTGTGGGTGGAAAACAAGCGGATAATTCTCAGTGTTGGAGATTGAAGGACCTGTAATCCCTCCAGTGAAAGATGGCTCAAGATTCATTACAAAGAAAAGAAAATGGAATCTAACTTGGTGTTTGAACAGTTTGGAGAAGATGTGCAGAAGCTGCATGGGAGCGCAGAATATTTTGGAATTTAGTTTTTTTAGGATTTTAATTTATAAGGCATGGGAACTTTTTCTTGAATAATTAATAATAAGAGGCATTTTTCCCTTGGTGGTGTTTTTCATTGTAAACTTCGGGTTCATTTTGTAACCACAGGGCAGTGGCTTTTCAGTGGGGACTTATGGGGAGAGAGCCTTGGTACCCCGTCTCCATATACTTTTATCCTGTTTACCGTGTTTCCAATCCTGTCTCTCACTCTTTCTCCCCTCCATTCACCTCCTTTTCTGCCTCCTCTAAGGAGAGGGGTGTTTGCTCATCTGCCTGTTCAGAACCAAGGATAGTAGAATATTAACCAGGCGATATTTTAGGGGTAGGCTTGCTTTTTCAGAATCACTAGAGTAAACTCTATTGACATCTACTTCCTAGAGTAAATCCTGGCTGGGCTTAGTCCCTTGAGACAGACTGATCATTCTCTTCCATTGCCATCATTTGGCTAGGTCAGTAAGTAGGCCAAGGTCCCCTCTTGTCTTCAGCCTTTTTGAGAGAGAGCTAAAGAGAGTCAGAGTCCTCACTTAGATCCCTATACGTCCAATCCTTTTATGTCAAATAGTCCTGCATAACTCAGTGCTAATCTAGACAATTTCAAGTATTACAAAGAAAGTTTTCTGAATATACATTTAACTTACTGCAATATTGTGTGTCTATATATACACATATACATATATACACACACACATATGTGTGTGTGTGTGTGTGTGTGTGTGTGTGTGTATACACACACACACATACATATTTTCTTTTTTTGGTGGTTCCCTGGCTGGGAGTCAAACCCAGGCCATGGTGTTGACAGTGTTGAAGCCTAGCCACTATACCACCAGGGAACCGCCTATTGTATATATATTGATCATCACTTATATGAAGCACATTCAAGCTGAAAAGAACCAATGTGCATTAGCAAACCTCAGGAAATAATATGCAATTGATTCAAACGATTTTTGAGATAGAAAGAGAAAGAAAGAGGAGAAGAAATGCATGGTTCATGTCACCAGACTTGTGAGTGGTGATGGATTTGTAAATATTCTTGAGAGAAATATTGAAGAATGAACTGATGGCAGAAAAAGCATTGACTAACAAAAGGTAATTAAAGGAACCTGATATGCTCGTATAGTTGTGAAAACAAAAACACATGCTGAAAACTTTAAGGTGGGGCAATTATAGGATTACCGTGGGTAATTCCATCAGTAAATTTCACCTCGTGTTCCGACTTTCTTAACGTTGTGTTAGAGGCATCTCCACTGCAGTGTGCTTCTTTCTTTCGCTCACTGCTGTTATCATATAAGCTCTTTAGCCTGGAAACCCCAGGGCAAAAATCTGAGTGGCAAGATACTGGATGACTGTTTAAATGATATCTCAAGTCACTAAATCTCACTATATCTTTTAAGAATACTCCCCCAACAATCTTTTCCTTGTCAATTCATTTTACTAGCTTCAACTCCCATTACTCCATAACATTACTCAGGAAATAATTACCCATCTTCTTCACATGCCCTTCACATGCCTGGAGAGACGGCCTGCGATGCTTGGGATGGTTAGTGACTGCCTGAACACTATACCTGGCTGCCAATACACTTGAAACTACAAATATATTTACTTGGTAAGGGGTAAGCTGTGAAGCTATGTCGGGTCGAAAAAATTTGCTGAAACAAGCAGAAGGAACATCTCAGCTGTCCCTTCCCCTCTTTGGAGCTTGGTTATCTTCAGTTTGCCCTCAGTCCTATTATCAGAAGCAGATCATACATCCTTTTCATCTCTCTCCACAAAGACAGGGTAAAGAGCAGTGAGTATTTTATGGACTTATTTTAAGTACCCTGAGGTCAGAGATCTTCATCTGTTTTGGTTACTAACATGCCCCGAACACCTAGAAATGTGCTTTGGGCATGTGAGGGAGTGAGGATATAGTGGTGGAAATAGGAGGCTATTTCTTACTGGCTCAAGTACAGGTAAAACACAGACGAACAATACAAGTAATGAAAGAGTTTTTGTGTTCAGTAATCTCTGATCAATACATAGGAAATTTTTTCTTTTAATGTGTCTTAGTCCATTTGGGCTGCTATAGCAAAATGCCCCAGACTGGGTAACGTAACAGACAACAGAAATTTATTTCTCACAGTTCTGGGGGCTGGGAGTCCAAGATCAGGGTGCCAGCACAATCAGGTAAAGGCCCTCTTCAGAGCTGCAGGTTGCCAATCTCTTGCTGGATCCTCACACGGTGGAAGAGTTGAGGGATCTCTCCATTGTCTCTTTAGTAAGAACACTAATTCCATTCATGTAGGCTCTACTCTCGTGACCTAAACACCTCCCAAAGGCCCCACTTCTTATCACCATCATCTTAGGCATTAGGATTTCAATAGATGAATGTGGGTGGAGAGACACAAACACTCAGATCATTAGTTTCTGATATACTGTACTCACAATCCGTGAGCCCACCGATGCACATTTGCTCTGCTCCAGTCATCTCCCCCAGAACCTTGCAACAACAGCAACAGAAAACCTGCCCTTCTTGTCCCAAGAAAGTACCTGTCTCCAAAGACCTGAAGGATTCTGTCAGATTCTTTGTTTCCCTCACTTGAATAGTAAAAGATGAAAATGATAAAGTTCTATTTTTAATTATTTGAATAGAAGCTGTGGGTATTCTGCCATCATATTTTCTAACAGTTTAAGAATCAATTATTTTCCAGGTCCCTTCAGGGAGATAAAAGCCCAGTCATCATAATCAAACTCGAGTACTTCTAAGTCTTTTGAGCAGTACGTCGCCAGATGATGTCCTGCTTTAAAGCCCTTAGGGCAATTGTAATGACTTTGTTTCAGGGTAATCATTTCTTTCACGTCTGTCTCCTCCTGTGGTAGGTAAGCTAAGTGGGAGATGGAAGTGTCTTTCGTGTTCAATGCTATTTTCCTGACGTATTTTGTATTGTCCAGAATGTAGAAAGCACCAGGTTGAGCTACCACAAAAGTGGTTAGGCAATATTTTAATATGCGTGCATGTGTGTGCTTGTGTACATTTACATTTTCAGATAGTTCTATTTTTTTCTGACCTTATCCCAAAATTCAAAAGTAGCTTTAAAATTGACCTTACATACAATGATGTAATAAAGTAAAAGATGCTGGATGTAAATTCAAATTTGAGCAATAATAATATTAATTACTATTTATTGTGTGTATATTATGTGATCAGAACTGTTCTAAGTTTTTTAAAGCTAATCTTAATGCAATGTTTAGAAGGCAGTACTATAATTAACATTGTGCAAATGAGAAACTAAGAGATGGGGCAATTAAATAATTTTCAAAGATGACACAACCAGTTTATAATTGAGGTGAAATATGAGCCCAGTCTGCCTGGCTGTAATTTTGTGCTTTTAACAGCTATGCTACCCATGGTATTGAGATTTTCTCTGTTGCATACTAATAGTGTGAATCTCAGTTAATCCTTGGACATGTTTTTCTCACCTTGAAATTATAATAATTATCTCAGATTGTGGAGAAAATTTAGTGATATAATTTCTGAATGTTTTGGGAAATGCAAGATGATATCAATTTCTATAGGCCTGTGATAATTACTTATTTTTATTCATCAGTGTTTTTCTGATCTATGTATTTATCAGAGATTACTGAATATAAATATTTTTTCATTAATGATGCTGTTAATATATATTTACTAGCAATTGAGCTAATAAGAAATAGCTAGAAATAAGGGAAACAATAGGTATTAATAATGAATAAGTGGGTACTAGAAACAGAATGGGCAAATGCAACAAACTTCACCTCACAACAACTCCTTGAAAATGAATTAGAAATTAAGGAATAAATCTTGAACTGAACTAGAAAAAGCAAAGAGTATCATTAGAAAACTGGAAATGTTTACGTATGTCTAAAAGGTAAAAATCTAATGGGATTAAATTGAGGAAGAATATTTGGCTCGAAGACACCAGATGAGATGCCTGATATGGGTGAGCTTGGTTCTTAAGACTCTTCTGACTCGTAATTAATGAAAATAACGAAAACTAGGGAGTCAGGGACAACCATTCAGGTGACTGCTCAGAGATGGAGTAAGGACGTCAGGCAGGTTGGCCCTGCTCCCACACCTCCTACACAAATGCAAACATCCGCACTCTGTCTCTCTGTTGCTGTCTCTCTCTCTTAAACACACACACACACAGAGAGAGAGAGAGAGAGAGAGAGAGAGAGAGAGAGAGAGAGACAAGCAGTAAACACCTCAGTATCTGCTTCCAGACTGGAGATAAGTTAGCATGAATAACCGGGTCACAGAGGCGATGCAGAGTTCCAGGTGGCTGGTAACACCCAAAAGGAATGGAAAAATCCTTATTCTGGACTAGTAGAATCCAACTGTTTCTCCTCCAACATTGAAGTCAAGCAATAGTAAATTTAAAGTGTCCACAGTGGGGAAAAAGGAATTCTCAAATGCAAAGATATGCCTGTAATCAAAACAAATAGAACACACAGGGAAAAACCAATTTCTTTAAGCAGAGGCACCAAATAAAACAGTAGTATGAAAAAAAAGAATAAACAAATAAAAGGCATGGATATTGAAAAGAGAGCAAGGAAAGTTAATAACTATAGATGAGAAGCTAATTGTGTCACTTGTGAAAGTTATTTAATCACCCTATCTCCTAGTTTCTCATCTGTACAATGTTAATAATTATAGTAATTTCCAGAGCTTAGAGCCTACAGTCAAGTGACGGACTATTCAAGTTAATAAACAAGTTCATCAGTTAAAAAAATTACTAAGGGGAGTTCCCTGGTGGTGTAGTGGCTTAAGGCTGTGGCCTGGGTTCGATTCCCAGCCAGGGAACTACCCACATACAAAAAGAAAAGAAAAGAAAAAAATTACTAAGGAATATAAAATAATGGCTGGCACATAGCAAGTACTATGTAAGTCTTAGCTATTTATATTAGTAATGACCAATAAAAAAAACTGCAAGTTAAAAAAGTTTACAAATCTCCAATATAAGTGCTTTTAAAGAAAAACATTAACATTATTGAAGGACAGAAAGAAGATGTAAATACATGGAAAGATAAACCATGTATAAGAATAAGAAAAATAAATATTATAACAGTATTGTCTTCTTGAATTCTTCAATGAAATCCCAAGCCAAAATCATAACAGAATTGTTCTGTGAAATTTACACATTAATCTTAAATTGTATCTAAGAGATTAAGTAAGTGATCTCTTACCCCATCAAGGATAACCATCCCAATTCAAATAACTAAGAATTTTAGACAAAATTTGAAAAAAAAATTCAGTGCATGGCTGAGCTAGCAAAAATCAAAGATAATGTTTAGAGATTTGACAAAGTAAAGTAAAAGCAAAAATCCAAGGGAGGGAAGTAAAACCTGAAATTGGGGCATAACCTAAGGGAATCTACACAACCAGGATAATTTTGAGCTTTAATTTTATAACCCCTGAGGAAAAAGGGCTGACACAAAACCTAGTACTCACTCAAGTTCACTAGTGAAAAATCATTAGTGAAGTTGGAGACTAAATGAATGGAAACCAACTCCCCCACCCATACACATACACATACACATACACATACACATACACATACACGTACAGACACACACACACTGGGAATACAAGAAGGCTACGTACTTTCATCGTCAGGGTGAACTACAAACAAATTTAAAGAAGAAACCAACAAAGAAAGAAAAAAAAACTTTCCTCAGAAAAGGGAAGAACAAATTTATTATAGTTTTCAACCTTGGAAATGAGGGGAGAGAGGAAAAATAATCTCCACTGAGAATTCCTAACTACAAACCATACTTTACACATGTTTGCAACATTTAGTCCTCAAAATCTCAACCTAAGAATTTGTGTTACAGTGATACCATCAGTTGCTTCTAAGAAGTAAAAAAAGAAAACTTCAGTAGAGGAAAGCAACTTGAACACAGATTCCAAAGCATACCCGTAGATAAGTTACTTAGAACTGGAAGTAAAGGGGGAAATCTCACACACACACCCCCACACACACCACACACACACACACACACACACACATACACACACCCACACCACACACACCACACACTCTCAAACACACACACACACCCCCCCAACACCCACATACTCACAAATGAGGAAACAGGTTGCCACATGTAAAAACCCATAGAAACAAAATGCAATAATGTGTTACTATTTAAATAAATTATAGTTTTGTTGTTTGTTTGTTGTTTTCTGCTCTGCTTGCTTGGAAAGATGGAAATACAATAGAAAGGGGAAGCAAAAACAGGGACAAGCACTATACATATTAATCATATAGGTACATACTGGGAATTTAAGTGCTATCACTGATGCAATTAAGACATAGTCTTTGCTTTCAAAGAGATCATTGTCTAGCTAAACAAATAATGATATACATGTTAAAATAATTTACATAATAAGTCAGTGATATGAGCCCCAAAGACGGAGCATGAGTGACTGGTCTGAAAGGCTCAGAAGAAGAAGATGGAACTTGACTATCCCTTGGAAGAAATAGGATTTTGCCCAACATCAGAGAAGTGAAGGAACAGTTCAGGCCGTGAGAGAAATACACAAAGGTGAAAATTCACAAGTGATCTTCATCAAATAGGGAGAGGCTCTTGAACTGCCTCCAAAAAAGAATGATAAGAGAATGATTCTAAAAGAAGGAAATCGGCAGCACCCAGGAAATAACCAGAAGAGAGCAGGATCACATGTAAATGCAGTGCTATAAGGCACATTCATTCATCAGTTGACTGCTGCCTATAAAATAAGTAAATAACTATCAGCTAATTATAAATATTTATTATCCAATTGTGTAAGGGGTATGTTCAATTGGAAGCCAAGAGACATAAATTTCTCTTCCTGGATTTACTACTGGCCAGCCTTGAAATTCTTATTTCAGTTTTTATACTTGGAAAAGGTGGGGAAGGGAGGTCTATGAAAGAGGGCAAGTGAATTAGTGATCTCACTCACGCTCTCCGCACTACGCCTAACTTCACGGACCAGCACCGAGAAGAGCGTGCTCACAATGGCAACTGAGACGTACTCAAGTAAGAGTGGGCCCTTTTTTAAGGTCTCAGACTGAGTTTCATTACAGAAGAAATCCACAGGGTGGCAATCACTGTAAACTAAATGTAACATCCAAGTTGAACTCTAAGAAACCGGCTTCTTTAATGACAAATGTGTACAGATTTTCCTTCCCTGGCTTGATGATGTCACTGAGGCCAGAGAAGCTGGGAGAACAAAGGCCGTCCACACAGCAGGACAGCGATGGTGACCCCCATCAACTGTGATCCAGACCCACTGCAGTCCTCACTGTCACGCCAAGCAGACTTCACCATCGTCACCCTCATCTTATGAAAGAAATGATGAAGAGAGAAATCAAACCAACTATCTCAAGTAACAGAGATAGTAAGAATTCAAAACTTAGTGTCCCTGATCATAGTCCATAGTCCTTTCACCCAATTTGCTGAGAGCTCTCTGTGTGGTTAACAATGTGACCTCCCTTCCTAACCCTCCTTCTTATTGATACAGAAATGGGATGCTTGCTACTTTCGTTATAACTGAGGGGTTGCTTAAAAGGTTTTGGTTATTATTAGCCCAAGGCAATATAAACAAGTTTCCCATTAAGTAATGGTGTGATCACTATAGCAATTTCAATTTTAGGATTTATTTCAGGGTCACTCACATTTCTTTCCTGTCACTTAAATGAAGAAGAAAACTTCTTCATTGGTTGTAATCTTTATCAAGGTACTTTGACTTAGAAATAATAGATTTTTCATTCAAACTTGGTTAAAGAAATAAAAAAAGGATGGTTTCTCAATGGAATAAAGGTTCATTTTAAATAACCCAAAGACAAGAAGTTCTTTTAGGTGATACAGAAAATTATAATCAAGAGCCAGAAAAACACGAGGAATTATGGCAATTGCTCATGTTCATTGTTTCTTTCTCCCCATGGTCTCTAGTCCAGGATTTTCTTGGCACATCTGAGCCATCACCTCTTCTAATAACTGGCTTTATTTTCTTTTCTAGACCCTGCAGTTCCTGAACATACACATCCTTAGCTCCAGCGAGTATTAGAGACTGGCTCATATCTTTGAATCCAAATTCCTAACCCCTGAGAGAAAGAATCCAACATGGCCTGCCTACAGCTGCAGAGGGTGATTATTATCAAAGAATGATGTTCTGAGCCAGGCTGACACATGAGAAAATATATGTTATGATTGGCTAAATGTCTTTCTGGGAAATTAGGCAAGAATTTAGAAAGGGCATTGGGATGAAATTCTAAACCATTTGGCATGTCCACATTTTCCCTTATGCTAATGGTGGTAACTATCCCACCATAATTTGGGAAAGATTTTGATAATTTTTAAGAATAAAGTAGGCCAAAATTAGAAAATTCTGAATTTATATTTCCAATATCTATAGCTCAGCCTGCCCATTTAAAAATGAATTATAAAATTTAAAATGTGCCTTAATTATAGTTCAAGTAGAAATAGACTAAAAATTCACAAAAGATTAATTTTGACATACGGAAAGACTTTTGACTAAAATTGGAGTCACTGAAACAGGTTGTCATTTACAGTGGACATTTCTTTCCTGGAAAGTGATCCTTAAATAATAAAGAAGATCTAGTAAGGATATATATTACTCTGATTAGAACCAGGTCAGTGAATTTTTTTAAAGCAGCTTTCTTAAATTGTTTACAACCCACATTTATTCTATATAGTAAAAGAGAAATGTTAAAGTTGCTAATATGTTACAAATAAAAGCTACTATCAAAGGTTAAATTACATGATGCTTATACCCTGCATCAGTGATTTTCAAACTGGAGCGCCCTTCAGAATTGCCTGGAAGTCTTGTTAAAACAAATTGCAGCCCACTCCACTGCCTCTCACCCACTCAAGTTTCTGATTCTGTGGATCTGGCGAGGGTCTGATCATTTCTAACAAGTTCCCAGATGGCACTGATGCTGCTGGCCCAGGATGGCACTTTGAGATCTCCTGCTCCAAAATTTTTCTCCCTTCCTTCCTTCCTTCCTTGCTTCCTCCCTCCCTCCCTTCCTCCCTTCCTCCCTTTCTCTCTCTGTCTCACTCTCTCTCCCCCCTTTGTTTCCGTGTTCACTTTAAGTTCGCTTTAAGAAGTACAACAGTGTGCTGTGTCAGGCATCCATCCTGCTCAGACTGGTTTGGTGGGGCTGAGGTGATGATGAAAGGCAAATGAGATTTTCCTTGGTGATGCATTCATGTTATAGCCAACAGAGAGGCTGGACAGCCTGTGTGGAATCTGGAATTTTAATTTAAGTCTGTATTTCTGCATCTCAATTGCTGATTATCTTATTGCTCTCGTTAGTTTATGTTGTGATTTTCTCACCAAATTCACAGCTGTCTGTGTAAAAGGCCTGCACAGTGCAGAGTGGTCTTGCTAATGGGTCTTTTATTCTTAGGCTTTATTGAGGTATAATTGACAAATAAACATGTAGTATATTTAAAGTATACACAGTGATAATTTGATATAGGTATACATTGTAAAAGAATCCTTCCATCTAGTTAATTAACATATCCATCAACTCACTTTATTTATTTATTCATTCATTCATTTTTGGGTAAGAACATTTAAGTTCTACTCTCTTAGCAAATTTCAATTATACAACACAGTGTTATAACTATGGTCACTACGCTATGCATTAGATCCTCAGGACTTATTTTTCTTTCAGCTGAAAGTTTGTACTCTTTTACCAACCTGTCTGTATTTCCTCAAGCCCCTGACAACTACTTTTCTACTCTCTTTCTCCCATTCTGTAGGTTGCCTTTTCATTTTGTAGATGGTTTTCTTTGCTGTGTAGAAGATTTTTAGTTTGATAGATGTATTTTTTTGGCCTTTGCTTTTGGTGTCAAATTCAAGAAATGATTGCCAAAACCAATGTCAAGGAGCGCTGAGAACTCTGAGGACTGCTATTAGCTTAGGACAGGGGAACCATTTCTAACCAGTATATTTCTGGGTTCATACAGCGTTATGCCAAACACAACCAAATGCACTGAAAACTATAAGTAAACAAACAAACACAAATGTTTCACTGGTTTACTTTTCAGGGTTCTGGTTTTCTCAAGTTGAAGATGGGCATAATGGAGGTTGGGAGAGTTGGTGTGTGTGTGTGTGACGGATGACATCCTATATCCTCTCAAAGATAAATGAAACTCAGAAGCTGGAGTCAAGGCTAATATTAGACAAAATGAAAGGCAAAGAAATATGTGTCCATGTTGTCCATATTTATAAAGGATCATGGTATAATGGAATCAGTACAGATTTTGTAGTCAGACCATCCAGAGTTTAAAGTCTAGGTGTGCCATTTACTAAGTATGGAATCTTGTATGTTGGTTTTCTTAATATCTATTAAAAGTAATACTGAGAACATTACCAAATACATATGATATTGATGTCTATATGATACAGACAACAAATTAAAATGTATAGCACATGATAGGCATTCAGAAGTATTAGCCACCATATACTAGGGTCCAAGTAGGTGCATTAATTCTCAGAAGAACCCTTTGAGTTGTCATCATTATAATCATCATCATTCCCACTTTGCAAACAAGAAAACACAATCCCAAGATCACTCGTGCAAACATTCAAAGTCAAATGCTTGACAGTTTAAGGCTAAATGCTTGCCTCTTTACAAAGGTGAGTTTTCATGTCACCTTTATCTTTCCCACCTCAGGTTCCTTAACTGCAGTTGTAAGTCAGACGTTACTGCACGATGACTTCCTTCCTTACTCGGTGTCCATGCCTTGCCCTTTACCTTCCTCTAAGTAATGTTCACTACTTTTGTATCTTAATCTATAAAGACCACTTTGTTGGCAGATCTAACTAGACAATAAGATTTCAGGAAAATTTATTTTTCATAATCTAATCTTCATTTTTTATCTACATTGCTCCAATAATACATTATTGTTTCTACTAGAATCTGTTCTGGGGGGGGGGGCAAATAATTTGACTCAATTTCTACAACGTAATTGCTCACCCTCTCTGGCTATTCAATATAAAAGAGTTTGTTTTACAGCATAGTCCAGTCCATACTGTATTGTCAATGACACAAATGATGAAAATGCCTTTGGAGGGCACTTTATCCTCCCCTACTCTCTCTTCATGAGGAGATAGAGACCTGTCGCCTCACCCACTCAAATATTTTCTGTTTATCAAGGTGTCAATCAAATGTCATTTCCTTCATGATTATTTGCCTTATTTTCCAATTTTTCATACCCTCCAAATCACCACAATGCTTTAAGATCTTTATTTTGTTGTTTTCATACTCAGCTTTCTGTAGTACTTGTTTTCTCTTGCCCCCACTAGATTGAGATTTTTCTTGAGAGTTGACATTTACTAGCTCGTCGTTCTTTTGGTGGCTGCTTTTAGTCAGATACTCTTGGTGAAGAAGCCCAAGAACCCGATTCCCCGAGGCTCACAACCTAGTGCTTGCAGAAGACGCTTGGAGGAGCTAGGGAAGGCTTCCCGGAGACAGTGAGGTTTGAACACAGTCTGGAGGGACTGGTGCAAGCTCTCAGATGTGAAGAAGCGGGAGGGGTACTCCGAAGAGATGGGACAGTCTGTAAAACTGTGAGACACGACAGCACATGAATAAAAAGGGGATTCCCAGAGGAGGCAATACATGTACCTAGATGCAGGCCTCAGCCAGGAATGCCCGCACTAACCACTTTATCCAACTCCGTTAGACATCACTAATGCACCCAGACTGTCCCTGCTGAGCTCACACAAGCTCTTACCTCCGAGTCCTCCTCCACAAGGCAGTCCATGCAGCCATCACCGACCGACTGAAGTTTGCACAAATACGAGTAAGTCGCCTCTGCCCAAAGCTCCCTAACTGAAGGGTGTCCATTTCTATTGGGTGGAATTGCCCTCTAGCGGGGCAGATAGAGGAGATGCTTTCATATTGAAAAACTCAAATTCTCACCAGTGACAGACAGCCTTCTGCCGTATGTCAGGGGAAAAGGAGGAGATGCTAGCGTTGCTGAAGCAGGAGGAAGGGCTGGGAGAGAGAGGAGCGAAGGAGAAGGAAAGGGCACACCGAGTCAAGCTCTGGGAATGCAAACCATGTGAACAATCTTCACGGGCTGTTTGAGAGCCCGCCTTTTGGTAAATGTTTTGAAATTTTGTTTCATTATTCACGTGATTCTGCTTAGGTACCATTGCTCAAGGTGCACTGCTCAAGGAATTACGTGCCCGAATAGTAACAGTAACTTAAATCTTTACCGCCCCAGGTTCATACATAGTATTCCAGGAAGCTCTTCACTGCCCCTGGCAGGAAGGTGGGTCTTCGCAGTTCGCCCTCCGTTTGCCTTGTACAACCCACGACGACGGTGCTGTGCGGGGCAGAGATACCCTGCCATTATGAACTCAGCTTTACGAGGAACTCCTAAGTTACTGAAGTCTTTTATGCTTTTTTTTTACAAGCGACTTCTCAGAGCAATACTAAGAAATGGGTCAGCATTGTTAGGTCCTTTATAGACTCAACTGATGATTGTTGGTGCCAATTCAATCCCAACAGGAATCCTCAGTTTGGGGTGTGGTGAAGAAGGAAACTCCATTCAGTGCAAGCAGCACGACTGGGACACAGCACAGCTGTGAGAACAGCTCGGCTGCAGAACAGCTCAGCAGGGTCACAGCTCACTTCGGAAGCAGCAGGGTGCAGGGCGGCCCTGGGGCCAGGTTCCTCTCTGGCTAGACAGCTGTGCTCTGCCCTGTCCTGGTCTGCACCGTGCTCGGCTCCTGCAAGACATCTTCCGTCTTTCAGTTCCACTTCCAGCTTCAGCCCCAGCCCATTTCAGCGGCAGCTGTAGTCCCACCCAGGGAAAAAACAGCGCGACATCTCGGCTGGAAAGGGAAAGAAAATACGCTCTCAGAGCCCGCGGGGAGCTGGCTTATATACACCGAAGTCCTTGTCCCTAGTCCCTGATTGGTTCATCTTTATGCAAATGAGGACTCCAAATCCTTGCAGTTTGATTGGTCCCCAAAGCCCTGTCTTCATTGGTCAGAATGGGGCCTCTCTGATTGGTTGGTGAAGATGCCAATGGAGGATATAGCTGCATCGCTCCAATTGGACCGGGAAAGCGTCAGTCCTGTTGGTTGGAATGCCGTTCCAGGAACTCCTTCGTAAGAGCCGGCTTAGATGGGCGGGAACACAAAGCAAGCGGGCAGCTCGGTGCAGGCTTCTCCCTGAGGTGCAGTTTGCAGGAGAGGCCCCTGTCTAGAAAGGGCTTCTAGGCTCTGCTTTTAAATTTGAGCCCCGTTAGCCACAGGAGCCCTTTTCTGTAGGTTTCTTGTTCTCAGGGTCCACAACACATGGGAAAATGAGGCCACAAAAAAATGGGCTGTTTTCTGCAAAGCTGATAATCAACAGCAGAGGATTTTTCATAACTAGGATCTCTTTGGCCATTTGGTCATGAGTACTATAATTGACCAACAGGAATTAATAAAATAATATTATTTTTTTAGCCATCTTGGAATTTTATTAATTCTCCACAGTAGGTTAGATGCTGTACAGGTTACAAACCTGACACATATTAAATGGATGCGTGACACAATATGTCAAATGCATAAGGGCCCATATTCATTATATATAGTGTGTTGTATATTTTAATTTATGTACTTAGATGTAAGATGTTTGCATTATGCACTTCTCTTCATCACCCTCATTTTGCTCCCTTCCCGTCCTGCCACGTGATCATAGTAATTATAACCCTTTGTAAAGATGCCATATTGCCTGCTATGAGGCCTTCTACTTCTTGGTGTACCACTGAGAACTACTCCAACCCCTCCGTGGTTTTATCAATAGCAGTGGACAGATTTATAAGTTTTAAAAATAAATTTGATTTGTAAGGACAGAAAAAATGCTTATGGACTATATGGTATATAGCTAGGTCCGCCCACCAAACCGGAAGCTCTCCCAACCCCATTCTTTTGGGGTTTATGGAGACTTCATTACGTAAGCATGATTGATTAAATCGTCAGCCATTGCTGCTCAAACTCAATTTCTAGCCCATGTCACTTTTGTAGGTCAGGAGATGGAGCTGAAAGTTCCAACCCTCTAATCAATTCATTGGTTCTGGCAAGTAGTCCCCTTACCTCAAGGGCTTTCCAAAATTCCCCTCATTAGCATAGACTCCTCTGTGGATAAATGGGCTTGTGATGACTAGCGAAAGACACTTCCATTACTCTCATCACTTAGGAAGTTGCAAGGGTTTTAGGAGCTCTGTGCTAGGAATGGGGAAGAAAACCCAATATATGTTTATTATTATAAATCACAATATCACAGCTATATTTTCCCCCAAGAGGATGTAATATGTAAGCTGAGCACAGGGGACATTTCCTACCTGTCCCTTTCAGAAACTGGATCTTCTTGGAAAAATGTCTTTCTTCCAGGACAGCCCTCAATCTACCCATTGAAGAGCTGGTTTAGAATCTGTATTTGCCTCAGATAACTTGAAGTTTCAGATAAACAGAGCAGCTGTGTGGGTGTTGAAAGATAAATTAAAAATTTTGACTGTATTTTAACAAAAGTTTATTTGAATCGTGCAGAGCCAAAACAGAAGTGGTTAGGAGTGCTCCACCAACAGAAGCTAAGAGAAAAAGACTTTTATAGAGAAGACTTGGAAGCAAAGCAGGTTGTTGATATACTAATTCGCTTGCAGGGTTTGGGCCAAACAACTAAAAATGACCCATCATTCTGAACTCCACCTCCCTGCTGCTAAAGAAAAGAGCTTCTTCGTCCTCCCTTTCACCAGCTTCACTACTTGGGAGAAGTTTTGAAAGGGATTGCATTCAGTCAGGTTAAGCTTTGCGCAGGGAAAGATGCATGTCTTCACTCCTGCCCACACCTGTGCTAGGTGGGTCAGCTGCGGTCTTCCCCAGGCCCTGAGGGCAGGTTCTCTGTAACAAAGTCTCTAACTTTACTCTGAATGCAGTAGTCCCTCTTTAGCTGAGGGGATACATTTCCAACTCTCAGTGGATGCTTCAAACCACGTAGAGTACCAAACCCTGTAGACACCATGTTTTTTCCTATCCATACATACCCGTGCTAAAGTTTAATTTATAAATCAGGCACAGTAAAAGATTAGCAACAATAACTACATGTAACATAGAACAATTATGACAACATACCTTAATAAAAGTTACATGAGTGTGATCTCTTTTTGTCTGATAACCAAGACAGCTACTAAATTACTAATGGGCAGGTCTGACAACTAAGAACTCATCTTAGAAAAAGTGCTACATACCTCATTGCTGAATATCACTAGAGTCACCTTCAAAGTACTCCCCTTGGGAAGCTATGCAACAATGCCAGCACCTGGTTCACCCTTCAAAGCAATCTTGGAACTCTTTTTTTGGAATGGCCATCAGAGCTGTTGTCGTATTATCCTTGATGTTCTTAATGTCATCAAAATGTCTTCCTTTCAATATTTCCTTTATCTTTGGGTAAAGAAAAAAGTCATTGCGGGCAAGATCAGGTGGGTAGGGAGGGTGTTCCAGTACAGTTATCTGTGTACTGACTAAAAACTCCCTCACAGACAGTGCTGTGTGAGCTAGTGCATTGTCATGATGCAACAGCCATGAGGTGTTAATGAAAAGTTCAGGTTGTTTTCATCTAACTTTTTCATGCAGCCTTTTTAGCACTTTCAGATAATAAACTTGGTTGACTGTTTGTCCAGCTGGTACAAATTCATAATGAACAATCCCTCTGATACCAAAAGAGGTTAGCAACATTGTTTTGACTCTTGATTTGGACTGACAGAACTTTTCTGGTCTTGGAAAATTGGCTGACTTCCATTGCACACATTGACACTTTGTTTCAGGGTTGTATTGGTACACCCATGCTTCATCAGCAGTGATAACACAGCCCAAAACATCATCTTGCCTCTCCAAAAGGTCTTGACAAACTTTGACTCTCCTTTGCTTTTTGTTCATTGGTGAGCTCCTTCAGGGCCATGTTTACACACATCTTTCTCATGCCAAGATTTTCAGTTAAGATTTTCCTGTTTCTCTACTGATGTTTACTTGGTCTGCTATCCTTCTCACAGTCAGCTGATGATTTGATGTACAATTCAGTGAATTTTTGCACTGTTTTCTTTCGTCAGTTCTGCCTGTTACTAGCTGCCCTGACCTCTCTTCATCAGTGATGCTTTCTCTTCCCTCGGGAATACGTTTAATCCATTTGTACACTGTCATTTTCTTCATGGAATTATCACCATAAACTTGGACCAAATGTCCCTGATTTCACTTTCACTCTTGCCAAGTTTAACAAGAAATTGAATGTTTGTTTGTTGCTCTAATTCAAGCTCCAACATTCTCCCCACGGCACACAAAAACACACAACAATAGTGAACACCACTCAGAAAGACCACCACACATCAACACGAACACAGCCGTGAGCACAGGTACACCAAGGTTATGACACCTTGCAGAGTTGTTTGTACAGTGCGGCCAGTGTAATCGCATGGTGGCAAGTTTGTGAACTTAATTGGCAGGACAGTAAGAAATTTCATTGTGCTACTGGGCACATCACACAATTTAAAATTATGCATTGTTTATTTCTGGCATTTTCCATGTAATATTTTTGGACTGTGGTTGATGGTGGGTAACTGAAACTATGGAAAGTAAAGCTGCAGGTAAGATGAGACTACTGTACAGTCAGCTTTCCCTAACTTTCTGGCAACACTTAGGCATTTTACCCACCGTGGTCTCTGATCTAAGACCCTGAGACAAGCGCTCAAGTACCTCAGCCACAGCCACTTGAAATGTTTTACTCGAGAGCCCTCATGGCCTCTTCAGCTTAACTTCCTCAGACATTCCATGGATCATGTTCTGTTTCTCAGCTCCCTGCCATCCCAGTATTAGCCTCATCCAAGCTAGAACTGTCTTTTCTCTTGGGATGGAAACTGTATCTTCTAAAAACACTCTCGGTGTCTGGTAATCATTTCTATCTCAAGCCCAACGCCTCCACCTAGCTCTGTCATCTCTTGCAACATGTTGAACTGCCTCAGATGTCATGTTCAGGTTTGGAGATGAATTTTCACCCAGGATTCTGGGAACACCAGAATTGGTGTTCTTCAAGAAGAACATTCTTGATCTTCAAGAAGTGGTTTAATTTTTAATAATCCATTCTGAAATGAGGGTCTTACATCCATACCTCACTAAAAACATTTTTCTAGTTGCATCTGGCACTATACACAGATGTTGCAACATTATCGACTATATTTTCTATGCTGTACATGACATCCCTGTGACTATTTTATACTTGTAATGCCTAAATTTTATAAATGTCTAACCACTATGCTATACACCTAAAACTAATATAAAATAATATTGAATATCAACTGTAACTGAAAAACATAAATAAATAATTTTAAAAATTTTGAAACAATTATTGAACAGGGTTACATTTATCTTAACTTCCTTCATCTCCTCTAGTTGATCTTTCATGTGGAATTTTGTAATAATTTTTGAACTTTATCTCATCATACTCCATTATACACAAATCACTAGGGACTTCTGAGAGTGCACACCCAACTCTACACCAGAGTATAACCAGGTTGATCAATCACCCGACTTGCCTGGGACTCATGCATTTCCCAGGATGTGGGACTTTCAGTGCTAAATCTCATAATAATTTGGGTTCAGTGCTAAGAGTTGTAATACTCATAGTTTCTGATACCCTTGTGCTCAAGGATTTTTGATAATTCCAGAAAAAAAGGGCACATGTAAGGATGATGAGTCCACAAACTCAGGTGTGGGGGGAAAGCCATATAATGTATTAGGGTCCTTGCAGGATACAGATGGCATGGTAAAAGGCAGTTAATTGAGGAGGATTTAACAAAGAAATTACTTAAAAGGTATAGATAGGATTAAGGGACATCAACCAGAACTAGTGTGGCTCCCCTGCCACTACCGCAAGCTAACAAGAATGGGGAAGCTTTAAAAATTTTAGATTTGAGAGGGCAAGGAGACCGTCTGATAAGAACCCAGTCCGGAGAGAGTGACGATGAGGGCGGGCCACCTGACAGGGTCTTCTGCTTTTGGCAAAGGGACCCAGTCAACCCATCGGGAGGGATCGTTGGAAATCTCAGTTCATTCTCTTGTCTTCCTCTGACCTTCTGCCAGTGCAAAAGGGCTGGGCACCCCTGAAATCAGGAGGGCAAAGAAGTCTGTAGAAGCTGTTCAGAAAGTTTAGCCCCCTGATGCACAGAGCAGAGAAGAAAAAGGTACAGAATGGATCTAAGGGGCAAACAAAAATATTCAGCTTACATTATTTTCTTTAATTTAAAAGTAATCTGATTTGGAGAACCTATCCCTCCAAAGTTGTAAGAAGTTCAGTCATGAATGGGACTCTTCCTCCCGCCCCCACCCATGCCCAGCACACGTGAGACCTTTACTCCATACAGCAAACTTTGGTCTACACTGAATTCACATTTGCTGCCATGATGGGTGTTGTCAAAGCTGGCGAGAGTGTCCAGGTCGGGTGGCCCTGTGGCTTTATGTCACAGCCTTCCTGGGAGTCTTTACTACAGTTGAGAATGCTGAGGTACATGGTGCTACCCAAATGTGCCCACCATGCAGACATCCCCCACACCACCAAGGCCCTCCGGGGGCATTGGAGGGAGCAGGCCGCAGTGCTATCCACCCACAATAAGCTGTCCCTTTCCCAGGCGTGAGAATCTTCTTGCGTTGGCTTCTGCTTTTGCATGTCTCTTTACAAAGATATTAGCTCTTCCCTCCTTCCACTCAAAATACCCTAGGACATACTTTCTCCAAGTCCTGACCACCCACCTTGCAGCTGTCCCTGGACTCCAGCCACCACTTCAGCTCACCCTGGATCCCAACTGTTCCTGAGCCACCGGTGGCTCCTGCACCTGCACAGCCTCCTTCAACTGCAAAGCCTGCAAAGGCACCTCCTGCTGGGAGAGCTGCTGTTCCTGCTGCCCCGTGGGCTGTGCCCGGTGCGTCTGCAAAGGAGCATTGGACAGGCGCCGGGCTGTGCGTGACGTCAAGGAGAGCCTGATCCCTATGTAAATAGAGTAGCGTGTTCCTACCTCACGTTTTTGTACAACTCTGACCCATCTGCTATATTCATTCCCTTTTCTATAAAACACCTGAATGATAATAAAACTTGTTGCCTTTAAAAACAATACCCTAACATACGATCTTTAGTGGGTTTGGATTTTCACAATATAAATAGAGGCCTTCTTGAGACAGCTTCTGCCTTCAGTCTTGTAGACTACCAACTGCCAAAATACTGGTTTTCTTTTTGGAATAATGAAAAAGAAAATCACAGAAACAAACCCAGTTACTCAGAATTCGCTCTGATTCTTCTGTTGCAATGCAAATACCATGCAACTTAATTTACAGACATTAAATTGGAAATAGAAATGGGTACTATAGCAGATGGGGAAATTAAGATTAATCCTAGCCTACAAGACAGAAACAATGATATGGATATATAAAGAAATTCCGTGTATAAAAAGAAAGACACCCATAGCCTAGTTACTTATTGTGCTCCACATATATCCTTTCCCCCTCTCCATTTTGCTTCTGTGAGTGAGCCTCTGAGTTTGATAGAAATGAAAGCAGGTAAGAAGAGGAAGCTAACCGTACAGACATGGTGTCATCTACAGTATTCAAGCAAACTTGCCTCTCTGAAGGACGCTGGATTACATTCCAGAGCTGGTAGCCTCACGTAATGCATATGGCGCCAGAGAAAGCATGAGTAGAGAGTTGAATAAAGGTCCTGGCTTAAACCTTGAAATCCCTGAGTTTGAATCTCTTGTTCTTTGATCTACTAGCTCTATGACGCTAGGCAAGTCACATAACCTCTCTGGGTTCTGGTTTCCTCACCTGTAAAATTAGGGTGTGAGAATTAGAAATGATAAAATGAAGTTCCTGTTTCGTACCTAGACCATGATAGATACCAGCTGAACGATGCCTGCTATTCAAGTCATTGTGCCACCCTCACTGTTACATAGAAACGACACATGAAGGAAAAATCTGAGAATATGATTGATTTAAAAATAAACTGCACTAGAGTTAAGATAAAATGAAATGACAACAATGGTAAATAAAAAGGGACAATTGAAGAGAATAAGTCTCTACCTAGGAGACATTTTTTGGTCTCTTCTTTCCAGTTTTTGTTTGAGATAGGGATGAGAAAGATCTTTGATTATTAAACTTACTTTCAGTATGAGTTTGGTCCCCTTCTGGAGGAGCAGGCATCAGTAATCCCAATCCAGCATTTTCCTGACAGACTTCTATTTCAGACAACACTGTGGCCTATTTCTGTAGGTATGTACAGCTTGCTTAAGAGTTTCAGGGAGTTCCCTGATGGTGTAGTGGCTTAAGGCTTCGGCGTTGGCGCTGTCAGTGCTGCGGCCTGGGTTCGATTCCCAGTCAGGGAGCTACCCACATACCAAAAAGAAAAACAAACAAACAAACAAACAAACAAAAAACAGTTTCAGCCATAATAGAGGTTAGAAAAGTACCAACTAGTCTTGAGGGATCAGAATACATTGAGATAAAAAAACTAGGGCTAAGGTGTGCCCAGTTATACCTGTTTGAGTAGCCACAGGGAATTTGATTTCCTAAACTGTGAAGAAGAATTGAGTGATAAAGTGAAGTGCGTATCAGACTCTTGTTCCTGTCAAACCTGATACAAAAAAATCACCCCCAACGGTTGCCTTTCAGCTGCAGACCTGTCTGTCCCCCTACACATTCCCCATGACATCCTAAGGCAGGGGCTGGGCTTGGAGGCCACGGGGACATAGAACATCTAGGAGACAGAACTGACCCTCTCTCGGGGGTACAGTTCCTCCCTCACTCGCACATCACCCTGTGTGACCCCAGAGGATGGCTGGTTAGTCAATGACGATCCTCAAGGGAGGAAACACCTACGACAGGCACAGTCACTTAGGGGCCATCAGGAGAGAGCTTGGGCTCCACAGAGGTGAGGCACAGCCCCTCACCCTCTCTGAGATTAGTCTCCTGCCCGCCCCCCCCCCCCCCGCCCGCCCCCAGCTGACTTGCTTCCCACGTAGAGCTCAGTTTGAGATCGGATGGAATGATCTCAGCCATTCCCACCTTTAATGGATGTTTTTATAGTAACAATGACTCCATTCACTGGGGTTAAGCGCTGGTGTGTAAAGGCACAATGCATGCTGGAACACAATGGGGACTTTTGGGAACAGCCAGGAGGCATGATAATCACAGACCTTGGAAAGAGGAAGGTTTTACTTCCCCATG